>JAAGEH010000022.1:7735946-7801649 GCA_011751065.1 Lasiurus cinereus
GGGGGATCTGGTGAAAAGGGAAGCTGGGGTGTGCGAGGGCAGTTTCGCTTTTAACCCGTGGCCGCCACCGGGTTAATCGCTGGGAGGCCTGCCCCTCGTGAAACACGGGGGTTTTTCTGCCGGGGCAGCTTTTTGTTTTTTTTTTATTTTTTATTTTTTTTGCTGTCCATCACTTGGGGTGATTTTGGCCAGCAACGCGCGTTGGGTCCTCTGCGTCCCTCCGCCTCCCCTGCCTCCTGCTCTACCAACCACGGTTCCCCCCGACTTCGGTCCACACTTTAAAAAAAAAAAAATACCTATTGAGGATGAACACGGGTTCTAAAAATATCCGTGATTTTTTTTTGTCTCCCAGGCGGCGGTGGGTCACCCCAGCTTGGAACAATTCAAGCCACAAGGGCTTTATTTTTATTTTTATTTATTTTTTTCCTTTGCTGGGAAAAGGCATGGCAGGAAAGTCAGGGGCACACACATGCCAGATGAAAAGGTGATTTTTTTGGAGGGGACCCGCAGTGTGACCTGTTTAAAGTTGGTCATCAGACCCCTCTCTCTCTCAGAAGTTAGAGTTTCATTCTGGCCTTGGCTTAACATCAGTTCTGCCTCCTAAAGGGGTTTAGTATAAAAGGTAACTTTGGGTTGCCAGGCTCATTGGAATCTTTTATTGCACGCACTGCTTGTTTCCTGATTGACAAGTAAAAATAAAAAAAACATAAAAAACGGTTGTTTTTAGGTGTTGCAAAAGATGAACAGAATCCTTTTAAAAACACTTTGCCACATTTCACCACAACTGTAGTTGACAGACAAGGTTTCTTGTTAGGAATACAGACTGATTGGTAAGAGAAGCCTTATTTTTCTGTTGCCAAGTCACTTATTGCAAGTGTTTAAAAAAAATTAGCAACTTGTCATTGTTGAGAAAAATGAAGAAAACGCAATAAAGCTTTTTCCCGTAAGGACTGAGTATTGATGATGTTACAGATTACTGTTTTTTCCTGCAGAATGGTCTTCCTAAACCCAGCATCAGTTGAGTAATGTTTTTCGCCTACAGAGAATATAGGATAACAGCTCTTCCTCTGTGAAAATTTAAACTTTCAGCAGTTCCAGGTGAAACTTTTCAAACTTTTATATTAATTAAATATGTGAACATTCACATGAAGCATGGTACTAAAAATTAATACTTCTGCTCCCTCTCATGGACCAGTGAAAAAAAACCCAGTTAAATTTGATTAATTTATTAATGGACATACGTGTTCAGAAAAGGAATGAATCTTTGACACAACTTGTCTGAAAAATGTTAAAAGGCACTTACGGGATTTAAAGCTAGTAAGTACCCTTTTTGAATGATTTTTTTTTTTTTTTTTTACATAAGAGCCTAAGGAAACTTAGAAATCTCATCTATAAAATGGCAACTTCCTTTTTCTGCTTTCTAAAATTTACATTCTTGATTAGATCTGATAAATAGAAAATTTTCTTCCAAGAGAGGTAGCTTTATTTTACCACATTCTAAGACATTGTGTTTTGTTGTTTTGGAATCTAATATGGTTATATTAAAACCAAGTACAGGATGGGGCAAAAACAGGCTTACCGTTGTGAGGTTAGAGTAAAACCATGTATATGGTGGCCAAAAACAGGTTTACAGTTGTGAGTACAAGAAAGAGTTTATTCTTGTATTCTAATTTATTAACTATTGTATTATTATATCATTTTCCATATAAATAACAACCTACTTTTGTCCCACATGTATGTATTTCCCACTTCATGTCAATTTAAAAATATTTTTCTTCTTCTACAGAAGAAAAAAATGTTATTGTAACTTCATACTTACAATGTATCACTGAAATTTATAATTTCACTTATTCAATAAATACCTTACTAGATTCATTTATATGCACTTGTTTATATCAGCCTGTAACAGTCTTTTAAGCATATCTTCCTTTTTTCTTTTTTTTTTAATATATTTTATTGATTTTTTACAGAGAGGAAGGGAGAGGAATAGAGAGCTAGAAACATCGATGAGAGAGAGACATTGATCAGCCGCCCCCTGCACACTCCCCACCAGGGATGTGCCCGCAACCAGGATACATGCCCCTGACCGGAATCGAACCCGGGACCTCTCAGTCCACAGGCTGACGCTCTATCCACTGAGCCAAACCGGTCTTGGCTAAGCATATCTTCCTTGATGTACAGTGTCACTTACAGTGATGGCTTTTTAATTGAATAGTTAAGAGCTCAAATCTGAATGTAAGGATATAGCAGATAGGGAATAGAAAAAAGGCAAGGACTTTAATTTTCTTATGTGTGAACTCATTTCTACTGCAGTATCACTTGAGACAACAGTTTGTGGTAATTCAAGTATTTGGTTAGCATTCGCTGTGACAGAATGTAGTTAGTGGAAAGAGCATTAGGTGTTAGGATCCCCGCTGACACTATTGTCCTGTGCCTACCCTCAGGGAAATTTGTGACTTACCCGGAAATTTCTTGATCTTCCTCAGCTTCAGTTTTCTTATTTGTTAAATTAGAATAATACCACCTTTTTAAAAGGGTCATGAGATAAAGTACCTCCTTAGGGACTCAATGATAGGTACTCATTTTTTAGTTTTATTTTTAACTTCCTGGCTGTTGGACATTGAGCAAGTTTTCTTCTCCCTACTTCAATTTGTTTGGTCATAAAGGTGCAATATCCACCTCATAGAAATGTGGGAATTAAATAAATTAATACATGTAAACTGTTTAAATAAGTTAATACATATTAAATGCCAGGCATTTCACAAGTGCCCAACCAATGTTTTCTATTTTTAAATCATTCATTATTAATATTACTATGTTTAATACACTGGAGTAGAAGCTGCAGCAAATCCAAAGATGAATTACACTGCCTTGTCACTATCCTAAAGGAACTTCGAGGACGCGATGACTAATAAGGCAGAATATCAAAAGAAGGAGGGATCATACTTGGTGAAATAATGGAAAAGAAGAATATTACAGTTTTATATTTGCAGTTTTATTTTTTAATGTCATTCAGATAATGCATAATTCAAAATTTGTAGAAAAAAGTCAGTGTGTGTGGATGGGTGTGTGTGTGTGTGTGTCTGTCTGTCTGTCACCCCCCAATCAAGTTGTCCAAGTATTGCTAATTATTCTCTCAGAGGTATATATTCATACACAAGCAAATAAGTACATACTCTCCCCCTCCTTTTATACAAATGATAGTCTACTATATACATTATCATATATTTTGCTTTTTCCACTTAATACTGCTTAGCAAAAAGAGCTTCATTTTTGTTTTTTAACAATGAGGCATTTCATCATATAAATTTATCTGTATTAACCAGTTAGTGAGCTGATTTTATTTTTAGGTCTTACCTGATCCTTTAAACTGAAGGAATCTATCATAATGCATTTATTTCTTTAAATGAAAGAATTCACTTGACTGATAAATAATAGTTTCTGACAGGAAATTGTCATTTGAACTTCCTTATTACCTTGTTAACTATTAGTGCATGAAAAGGCAAGTAAGCTGTGTAAGAGTTAACTATGAAAGTGAATTTAGTCTGAATTTAACTCTTGTCGAGGCTCTTTATACTACCTCCTATTGCTGTTTCAGCCAAAATATTCTCAATAGTTTTCTCTCTAAATGAGAAAGAACATCTCATGTAGTTCAGTCCTTTAAGGAAAATGTTTTCAGTGATTTTTTATTTTTTTTTTTTAAAGAGAAGGATAGAAAGAAACATTGATCGGTTGCCTTTTGCACACCCCCTGTTGGGAATCGAGCCTCAATCCAAGCATGTGCTCTGACAGGGAATGGAACCTGTGACCTCTTGGTTCCAGGGTTGGTGCTCAATGGCTGAGCCACACCAGCGGGCTCAGCTGGGCAGTCTTTTATTTTTTTTAAGCAGACTGTTTTCATGGGAAATTATGACTCAGTAATGCTGATTAGGATACTAGCTTTCTTCCTGTATTTATTTTTACATAGTCATTAACTTATTCTTCGATGATTTTCTAAATTTTTTAGTGTAATTGTCAGTTTTATATTTGACTAGAGACTGATGCACAAAATTTGTGCAAGAGTTGACCTTTCCCCCAGCTGCCGGCACCGACTTCCCTCTGGTACCTGGGCTTCCCTCACAGCTCCAGCGCTGTTCAAGGTCGTCTGGAAGGATGTCCAGTCTAATTAGCATATTACACTTTTATTATATAGAATATAGATGCCTAAATAAGTAGTTTCACCTATATGATTCTGTACTGAGATTTTGCTGCTTAGGTGATCCCACCTCACCCCCAGAAGTCTTTGGTTAACCAGTTAGACCAAGCAATACTTAAAGTAGAGCACAAAAATTAAGTTTCAGCATCTGTATTTATTCTTTTTTTTTTGCTCTTCTAAGCAACATTTAACCATAGTACATTACACACACACACACACGTACATATATATGTGTATGTGTATGTGTGTGTGTGTGTGTGTGTGTGTATATATATATATATATATATTGATTTCAGAGAGGAAGGGAGAAGGAGAGAGAGATGAAACATCAATGATGAGAAAGAATCATTGATCGGCTGCCTCCTGCACTCCCCCTACTGGGAATCAAGCCCACAACCCAGACATATGGCCTTGGCCGGAATCAAACCTGGGACCCTCTAGTCCGCAAGCTGATGCTTTTACCCACTGAGCCAGGTTGGCTAGGGCTAACCATAGTACATTTTAAATAAACATACTGTTTATTTTAAAATACATGTGCTATACATTTTTTTAATTGATGAAAGTTAGAAAGAAAATGATAACTAATAATCTAGCAGAAGGAACATAGATAAGCTCCCTGTCTTCCAAAAAAACAAATAATTACTTGATGCTGTTTGGTACATCTCATTCTTTGTGTACTCAAGTTGACTGTTACACATGCTGAACTCTTTAATGTAAAAATATTGCCTTACTATTACTTTGAGGATTTATTGGTGTGTTATGTAGAATGACTAATGTGTGCTTTTTAAAGTTTATTTTTTTATTGATTTCAGAGAGGAAGGGGAGAGAGAAACATCAATGATGAGTGAGAATCATTGATTGGCTGCATCCTGCATGCCCCCTTCTGGGGATCAAGCCTGCAACCCGGGCATGTGCCCTTAGCTGGAATTGAACCTGGGAACCTTCAGTGTGCAGGCCGATGCTCTATCCACTGAGCCAAGCTGCCGAGGGCTAACATGTGCTGTTTTTATCTGAATCATTTACAAAGCACTTTTAAAGATTTGGGGGCTAATGAAAGTTTGTAACGGCAAAACATTGTTCTTCTGGAACATATATCTGTGTGTTACCAGGGAATTAAATACTTTTTCAGAATATGGAATTGTTGAATTGCCTTTTGGGGAGGAGGTAAAGATAATAAAGTAACAAACTGAGGAGAAGATGGCTGTTTTCCTCTGCCATTTAATGTATATGCTAAATCAGTCATTGTATAGAGGTTGCTCTGGTCAACTTTCTGAAGTCTTAAGAAGAAAGTATGGTTTTAAACTTATTCTACATGATCATATCTATAAATGTAGGTTTCTGAGACATTTGAAACTTAGATAAGAAGAGCCATTTATTTTTCTCTTCAGAATGCTTTTCTCCTCTTAATATACACAGAGTGGCCAGATTATTATGATCTCTGAATGCATAATAATCTGGCCATTCAGTGTGTGTGTGTGTGTGTGTGTGTGTAGTAGTAGTAGTAGTAGTAGTAGAGGCCCAGTGCATGAATTCGTGCATGGGTGGGGTCAGAGGCCCAGTGCATGAATTCATGCATGGGTGGGGTCTGGCCAGCCTTGCCAGGGGGAGGGCACATGGGCAGTTGGCCAACCGGCCTGCTGGTCGAACTCCTGGTCCAGGGGACAATTTGCATATTAGCCTTTTATTATATAGGATATGCACTGAGTGGCCAGATTATTAATACGTTCAGAGATTATAATAATCTGGCCACTCAGTGTATATATGCATGGGAGAAATAACTCATGTCTTATGTCCTGTTTGATTTGTTGTGCATTCTTTGAGATTTGCCAGACATGGCCCTGTAAAGATGTGTTGTTACAATTTACCCAGAGTTTTGTTCACTTGTCTACTAGGTTATTACCAACAGGAAGAGGGGACAAGATTAATCATTCATATTCTGGTGGTTATCCTAACAGAGAAGGAGAAGACAGTTGTCCAGTGATGACAAATTACCTTTACATATTTAATCTATTCTTGAGGCTAGTTACATGAATCTCAACTTTAAAAGAAAAAAAGAAAAAAACACCACAGTAGTACTCCTTGAAAAACTTTTTAATGCCTGAGTTGCTTTTTCCCAGGGTTGAGGTAAGGTAATAAAGGAGTTTACCATAAATGAGATGAGCTGCTTGAACCAAGATGAAAAGCACATTAAGAGTTTTCTTCCTGCTGCTGGATTTATCTAGGACAGTGGTTCTCAACCTTCCTAAGGCCTCGACCCTTGCATACAGTTCCTCATGTGGTGGTGACCCCCAACCATGAAATTTTGCTACTGTGATTCATCGTGATGTAAATACTGTATCTGCATTTTCCGATGGTCTTAGGCGACCCCTGTGAAAGGGTCATTCGACCCCCAAAGGGGTCGCAACCCACAGGTTGAGAACCGCTGGCCTAGGATCTTTGTAACAAGGGGCAAAGATTTGGAGTGTAAGAGATTCATGTTGAGGGTGTGTGTGTGTGTGTTTCCCAAAAGGAAAGAAGTAAAGGCTGGCATTTGGTTGGAGAAGAGAGAATTTAGCAGAAGTTAAAATAGCTAAGTAGTGACTTGGATAGGAGTTGGGGGTGATCCTAAAAGTTGACTTCAGCCAGTATACAATAGAAAATGTTTTTCGCAAATATTAATCTTCTCTAAAACTAAGATTTAGTTCTTTAAGTGAGTTTCTAGTTATAACTATATAACAGTAATAGATATAGTTAAAAATGTTTGTAGTTTAGCCAAAGCTGAATAAACATTATTTTTAGGGTTGTTATCTCTGAAGCAAAAATTATTTTTTGTTCTCATTTTGTATTCTTAAACTGGTATTTTTTTTAAATATAATATCAGCAGCTTTATTGTTTGCTCTGACCAGTAATAGTAATACTTTGGTTTTAACCGCCATTTATCAATCTAGTCCTTTAGATTCAATGAACATTTTTTTGTTTTATTGATTTTTTTTTTACAGAGAGGAAGGGAGAGGGATAGAGAGTTAGAAACATTGATGAGAGAGAGACATTGATCAGCTGCCTCCTGCACACCTCCTACTGGGGATGTGCCCACAGCCCTTGACCGGAATCGAACCTGGGACCCTTGAGTCTGCAGGCTGATGCTCTGTCTATTGAGCCAAACCGGTTAGGGCTCAATGAACATTTATTAAAAAAACTTTTTGTTGATGAAATAATCACGAGAAAATTTATTCAGTTAAGTATTTTTATAAATATTAAATGAAGGATTGCTCTAGTTACTATTAAATACTAAAGTCTGATTATGTGGCTCCCAACTTCAAGGAACTTACGGTGTAGTGGAAATGATGAAAATAGTGTAAGAGGGAATGATTTATACAGGGCACAATATCAGTTTTCGCTATTGTGTTGAAGGGCTATAGGAGCTTAAAAGAGAAACAGTTTAGTGAGGGAAAGTTCTGTGAGAAAGAATTTAAACAATACTGAAGAACTTAGATAAATAGAGATAAAAAGGGGGTGTATTCTAGGCTTGTGGCATGGACAACAAAAATGTAGACATGGAAGTAAAATAAACCTAATCTGCTCACAAGTTGGTGAAGAAAGTATTACATTAACTATAAATCTCTCATTATGAGGAACCCTGAGTGTGAGGCAGGAAGCTTTAAATTTCTTATAGGAGGAGGAGCAATATAAACAGGAATGACATGATAAATTGGGCTACAACATAGATTTCCTGACTCATAATTCACTCTCCTTCATGGTAGATTATATTACAGTATAAACATTGCACATCATAGTTTTTAGTAGTTTTATTTAAATATTCACATACCATACAACCTACCAGTTTCAAATGTACAATGTATTGGTTTTTAGCATGTTCAAAAAGTTGTGCATCTACCACCACTGTCAGTTTTAGGATATTTCATTACTCCCAAAAGAAACCTAGCATCTCATAGCCATCACCCCTCAATCTCTTCATACCCCCCAGCACCAGGCAACCACTAAATCTGTTTTCTGTCTATAGATTTACTTATTCTGGACATTGCATATAAATGGACTTACACAGTACGTTTTTCATTGTGATAACCGTTTTCACTGAGCATAATGCTTTCAAAGTTCAGCCAATTTGTAGTATGCATTAGTACTTCATTCCTTTATATTGCTAAAGATTCCATTTTATGGAGACACATTTTATCAATAAATTCATGACATTGGGACTTTGGGGCTATTTATGAGTAAAACTGCCATGAATATTCATTTATTGCATATTAGAGGCCTGGTGCGTGAAAATTCATGCACTGAAGGAGGGGTCCCTCAGCCTGACATGACCTTCTCAGTCCAAGAGCTCTCAGGAGTGGGAGGCGACCTGGCAATCAGGGGAAGGCGACGCCCCCATCACACCTCTGCTGCCGCCACTGCCAGCAGCACAAGCCTCAGCCGGCCTTGGTTACCTGCGCCTCGGGCGTCGGCAGCTTGCCTCCACCTGGGGCTGGCCCTGGGCGGCTGGGGGGCAAAGGACACCCACCACCATCCCCTACACCCCCCAAACTCCGACGGGGCTGAGGGGACTGGGCGCTGCCATCTTGTGACTGTGGGTACCGTCATCTTTGTGACAGTGGAAAGGTCAATTTGCACATTCCCTCTTTATTAGGAGGTTTTCATTTCTCCTGGATACTAGTGTATACTTAGGAGTTGTTGTTGAATTATATGGTGACTGTTGAACCATTTGAAGAACTGCCACACTTTGCCAAAGCTACTGTACCTTTTTACATTCCTATCAGCTATGAGGGTCTAAGTTACTCAGATCCACACCAGCACTTGTTATTCTTTTTCATTATAGCCATTTTGGTGGGTGAGAAGTGGTATCTCTGTAGTTTGGAATTCTCTAATGACTAAATGATGTCTAGAATCTTTTTGTGTACTTATTGGCCATTTGTGTATCTTTGAAGAAATGCCTATTCAGATCCTTTGCCCATTTTTAAGTTGGGTTAGTTGTCTTTTTATTGAGTTGTAGTTCTTACTATTCTAGAAACAAGATAAGTGATTTACGAAATATTCTTTCATTCTGTGGATTGTCTTCTTTTTTCCCCAGTCGAGGAAGTAGAGATTTATTAATTAAGGAAATGGTGTCACACCCAGAGGCACAGGTGAGATTCATGGTGGCTTCCATGTGATGGGTGATATAGGGGCTAAAGGAGTTAGGGTCCTGATTGGGGTCGCACACTATTGATTGGTCAGCCTTTTCATTTTCATTTTTTGTTCGTTTTTTGTTTGTTTCTTAATCCTCAATGGTTATGTTTTCTGTTGATTTTTAGAGAGTGGCGGAAGGAGGGTGAGAGAGAGAGATCTATTGATTGCTTCCCATACATACCCCAACCTGGCCAGGCATCAAACCTGCAACCCAGGTACATGCCCTTGATCAGGAATTGAAACCAGGACCCTTCAGTGCACAGGCCAAGGCTCTGACCAGTGAGCCACACTGACCAGGCCTTCACTTTCTTGATGTTGCCATTTGAGGCACAAAAGTTTGTAATGTTGAAGATTTCCAGTTCATATATTTTTCCTTGTGTTGCTTGTGCTTATGATATCCCTATCTTGGACATCATAAATTCTTATTTAATTATTACAACATTTTCTAAATATCCCTGAAAGCCCAAACAGTACACCATTTGATGAAAAATAACTACAGCCACTAATGCATATTTGCCCCAACAGTCCCTTGGAGTATAGCGGTCCCTCAAGTCACAAATAACACTCCCTGTGCGACCACACACTCCTTTCATTCTCTCACTCTCACACTGTCCTGCAGTCTGCCTTCCTGTCGGCAGCCATCTTCAGCTCCGCCGCTAATGCACGGTTGAATTATACCATGTCTCCTCTGGACTTCCATTCATTCTGTGTCCAGATCCCTTAGTTGGAGTAACTGATGATGTTTCTTTTCATCAGAAACAAAAATCAAGAAATGACAACTTTTAAGTGAAACATTTTAAGTACTACATTTGCGAATTATTTGTTATGGAGAGAATTTATTATGACACTTGTGTGGGTATGGTGTATGACTCATAAATTCTACTGCATTTGGGCAATTCATTCTTTACAACTTTTACCATGAAGAGGGTAGTAACTCCTTTGTTTTTACATATAGCTAAATTGAGCCCTGAAGAATTTTAATAATGTATTGCTGTCCTCGCTTGTTTGGCACAGTGGTTAGAGCATCGGTCCCTGGACTGAGGGATTGTGGGTTCGATTCTGGTCAAGGACACATACCTCAGTTGCAGGCTTGATGGAAAAATATCGCTGGGTGAAGGTTAACAAAAAAATAAAATAATACCAGAATAAACTGTTTTTCCATGCTCAAAACGGTAAACCTACTTTTGTTCCACCCATATTTTATCCATTGTTAGCTTGTAAGCTCAATTAGAGAAAGGTTCTTGTCTCCTTCTTTTTAGTTCCCATAGTTTTTAGCAGGACACTTACATATGTAACAGGCATAGAGCATGTATTTGTTTAATGAATGATTCCCTCTTGCAGGGTCACAAATTTAAAAGGATTAAAAATAGTGCCCCTTTAGAGTTGCACAGATTAAAGGAAGTAGAAATATAAATTTCATGTAATTAAAATGTACTGAAATTACAGATTTTTTTTTTTAAGCCAAGGAAGTTAGATTCACTTTCCAGTGCTTAAAAAGTTTTCATACTTTGAATTTTATTAACTCCGATGCTTTATTAACTCATCTTGTCCCATCTCTGAGACAGGAGAAAATAACATGAGATTGTATTAATCAGAATGACCTTACCACAAATCACTACCAGGCTGCTAAAAAAAATGGCACACCTACCTGAAAGTTTAGACTTGATGCTGATTCTTTTAGCATTAAAAATAAAGTACTACCTAAATTTGAAGTGAGCCTTTTATCAAAACTGTACATAAACTCTTTGCTATTGTCTGCATGTCATCTATCATCTTTATATATTAACCATGGCTAATTTTTAAATATAGTCCCAATGTATCCTTGGTTCCATGAATGCTTGGCTTTTTCTAGTAGCATATTGCTTAATAGTCCATGCAGTTCCATTACCAAATGCAAAGAACTCTTAACTTTTTATAATATTGGAGGCTATGGTATAGCCCTGAACAGTATTGTAAATTCCTTACAAATCTCTTAACACCTCTAGTTCTTTATCTCAAGTCAGAGCTAAAACCAAAATTTCTGTCTTACGACTGCTACTAGAATGTGCTAACTCACTTCAGGAGAACTGAATTTTCTATCTTCCATGTCTAATTTGTAAGTAATTAGCCAAGAATAGCATTTTAAATTAGTTTAAAACAGAACTATTAAAATAATACATTGTTGATTTTATAAACTTATTTTTCAAAAGCACTTGGACATTGATTCCGATTTGAATCATGATTTTCACAAACTCCCTCTGGTTTTGTTGAGTAAGTGGAATAGGTCACAATTTCTGTGAGTCTTTTCAGTTTCAGCATTGAGATAGTTTATGAAGCAGAATTTAACATTTGAAGACAGTTTCACTCTTTAGTCAACACAAAAATGGCTTTTCTAAAAGTAACTGTATGTAGGAGGTGTATCGTTCCTTGGAAAACAGTTCAGCTCCAAAAATCCACTTAGTAGAATTTCATATGTAGAAGTGTATATAGGATTACTTCTTTGAAAGGCTTATGGTGTAAAAATCTGGAAACATAGTTTCAGGTGGGTGTTTGGAAAGAAAGGAGAATGGGAAGAAATGGGATAAAAGTTTATCTAAAATAATTGGGATAAGAGGTTATCTGAAATAATGCATAGTCATGGTTGCAGTGATATTACCTGCAGGAAAACAAAGCATATACATTTTGCCAATACTTAAAAAATAACAACTTTGTTTAAAGAAAGTACTAAAAGTTTCTTATTGAAAGATACTATATATGAATTAATTAGCCACATATCGTAGGATAGCTGTCACAAATCATACAGTACATTTCAATAAATCAAATAACAATTTTCTAATTCATTTATATTAAATACTTTCTATAGTATATTTCCTATAGTGCATGCTATATATTTAAAATTAACTTGGTTTATTAAAAATAGCATTCAAATACTTTGCTATTCATAAATTGCAATAAATTAGAAAATATAAACATTGAACTTAAAGCAGTTTCTCTGAATTCAATTCAGTAAATGTACATAGGTAATTAATATTATTAAATAACACGGAAAAAATTCCCCTTTGCTGTATGCTGCCTTCTTTTTTGGTAGCATTGGTACAGGCATTTTCTTTTCTTTTTTAAAAGTATATTTTACTGATTTTTTTTTTACAGAGAGGAAGAGAGAAGGGGAGAGAGTCAGAAACATAGATGAAAGAGAAACATCAATCAGCCACCTCCCGCACACCCCCTACTGGGGATGTGGCTGAAACCAAGATCCATGCCCTTGACTAGAATTGAACCTGGGACCCTTGAGTCCACAGGCCAACGCTTTATCACTGAGCCAAATCGGTCAGGGCGACATTTTCTATTAATACAAAGAATTTATAAAAATATATAAACACATTTTCAGATTTTATATGTCTTATAAGTGATTAAATCTTATCAATTCAAGTAATAGAGGATTAACTTCTTATATAACTTTTTTTGCCTTCCTTTAATATAAGCATGTCAGACTTGCAGCCCACAACAAATATTTTTGCTGCCCCACCAGTATAACGGTATGTAAGAAATGTTTTAATAAAAATTTCGTAACTTAATTTTTACAATATCCTGTTACACATAATTATTAATAACAAACTACAATGTTCACTAATGACTCATTTCTATAATCGTGTTGCAATTCATTTCCCTTACTCGCCTTACGTGCATTCGCGCCATTTCTCCACCAATACACTAGCAGTGAATATTTTTTTTAAATATGTTTTTTTATTGCTTTTTTTTTTTTACAGAGAGGAAGGGAGAAGGATAGAGAGCTAGAAACATCGATGAGAGAGAGACATCTATCAGCTGCCTCCCGCACGCCCCACACTGGAGCTGTGCCTGCAACCAAGGTACATGCCCTTGACTGGAATTGAACCTGGGACCCTTCAGGCCGCAGGCCGATGTTCTGTCCACTGAGCCAAACCGGTTCTGGCAGCAGTGAATATTTTAACAGCCAGTTGCCACGTCATTAGTCTTGTTGTACTGACTTGTTTGGTGTGTGCCACAGGAAATATTTCTCTTCCGGAGATCAAGAAAAATAGGTTTATTTGTGTTACGCTTATTAATTTGTGCAGTTATTCAGTATCTGGTAAGTTAATGTTCAAGAAAAAATATTTTTGTTAAAATGTTCTATTTTATGTTAACAATTACTCATTCAGCCCTCTGTATTCAGCATGTCCTTATTGAAATAAACCTACTTTTCTATAAACATTAAAGCTTTTGGTTTTTTGTGGCCCATATAAACTTAAACCTTGTTTATTTGGCCCGTGTTAGCCTTTGAGTTTGGCATGCTTACTCTAATATCTAGATTAGAGACTGAGGTATGGGTTTTTCAAATAAAGGAGAAAGACCTTGGTAAAAGCACAGAGAAAATTGTTTCTGAAAATTGTGTCAGAATACTTAGCTTGATAAAGACACCAAGTTTATTTATTTATTACATTGCCTGTTGTTTTACATTTTTTCCTAAAAATGTACATAATCTCATTTTGTTAAGGTGTGATCAGCATAATCCAATAAAGTTTTATAGTTGAGGTTGATATGTGTATTGAGGTGTGTGTGTACATTATATACATACTGATATGTATGTGTACACATACATTTGATACGTGGTATAACTACCTGATTTCAGTGAAGATACATTGTATTTAATCCCAGAAGACCATTATTAGCATCAGAAACCTGCAGCATTATTAAATTTCCAGTATTGATTTTATAAATCTCATTATGCTAGATTGGACATCCTATAGAATAACGAGGTAATATGCAAATGGTTGTTGCACCATAACGGCTCAGACACTCAACACTGGGGAGAGAGGAAGGGGGGCCAGCCAAGCTGCAGCCCAGGAGAGGGACAAGCTGCCCACCCCGTGGTTCCAGGGGCCAGCAACTGCACCTGCTGCCCAGGAGAGGGACACAACGCCTAACCTGTGGTCCGGTGCTAGCGCCTGCGGCCTGGGTGAAGCCGCCTGCCTACAGTCCCCTGCAGCTGCAGCCAGCCCGGGTCCCAGGTGCCTGTGACTGGCCAAAGGAGGGAATCCTGGGTCCCGGATGCGCGGCGAGGCAGAGGCGGTTGGGGATGATTAGGCCATCAGGGGAGTAGTTCGGGGTAAACAAGCCAGTAGGGGAGCAATTAGGGGCCATCAGGCAGGCAAGCAGAGGTGTTAGGGGCGATCAGGGAGACAGGTGTGCAGTCAGGAGCCAGCGATCCCAGATTGTGAGAGGCAGTCGGACATCCCCTGAGGGGTTCTGGATTAGAGAGGGTGCAGGCTGGGCTGAGGGACTCCTTCCCCACCTCCCATGCACGAATTTCATGCATTTGGCCTCTAATGCCCTATATAATAAAATCCTAATATGCAAATCACCAGAAGGGAGGGATGACTGGGCACTGTGACGTGCACTGACCACCAGGAGGCAGATGCTCAATGCAGGAGCTGCCCCCTGGTAGTCAGTGTGCTCCCACAGGGGGAGCGCCACTCAGCCAGAGCCGGGCTCACAGCTGGCGAGCACAGCGGTGGTGGGAGCCTCTCCTGCCTCCTCTGCAGGCAGGGGGACATCCCCTGAGGGATCCTGGACTGCGAGAAGGTGCAGGCGAGGCTGAGGGGACCCCCTTTCCCCAGTGCATGAATCCATGCTCCGGGCCTCTAATGATAAAGGTAAATGACAATTATTTAAGGTTAGCAACCAAAAGAAAAATTGTACAAGGAAAAAAGTAAAGGCAAAGGCAGTGCAACATATTGATTAGTGGAAAGCTGATGTCTGTTGTTTAGCACCTCAACATTTTACCACTTTCGTTAGTAAATTAATCTTAACACTTTAGAAAATTAATAAAGACATGTTGAAGGTGTTAAGAATGTGCTAGCAAGGCTTTCAAGCAGTTATATCCTAAAAACTAAATAATAAGAACCAAATAACTATAGAGAAGTATTATGTGTTGCTCATAGTTGTTTCTAGGTATACTTGTGTAAAATATTTTTGGTGCTACATTTGAGTATGACAAAATAGTTGTTTAAGTTTTAAAGTCATGTACTCAAATGTGCCTTTTGCTATGGTTACCCTGGAGATTCTAAACTAATGCTTATATGATTTCTTTAAATCCTTTGACTTTTGGATTGGTAAGAGTTCAGGAGGAATGTACTACTACATTATGATGGAATATTATGCAGCTGTAAAAAAAAGAGGGATCTCACCCACTCTTCAGACCCAAAGCATGGGTGCATGGAACAGACTGACACACCTCGATGTGGTGTTGAGGGGACGCAAAGAGATAACCAAAGAACATATACTTCTATGCATAGCCCATGGACATGGGCAAAGGGAAGTGAAGACCTGGGGGAGGAGTGGTGAGGAGCTGGGAGGGGGAGGAGGGTAAAAGGGGGGAAATGGGAGATATATGTAATACTACCAACAATAAAAAGTATTTTAAAAATAAAACTTTGCTGCCGGGCTGGCGTGGTTCAGTGGATAGAGCATCAGCCTGCAGACCGAAGGGTCCCAGGTTCGATTCTGGTCAAGGGCACATGCCTGGCTTGCAGGAGGCAGCCAACTAATGATTTCTTTCTCATCATTGATGTCCCCCTCTCCCCCTCCTCTTTGAAATAAATAAAAATATATTTAAAAAATAAATAAAACTGCTCCTACCATCTTTCTTATCAGAAAAGTTATCCTTTCCCCTCACAGTTATCAGTACTATATTGCAGAGCACATTCTCTTATTTTAAATGTCATGGAAATGCTCATTTGACATTTATTGGGATGTTTAAACTACATTTTAAACTTATAAATATCTTCTGTCTTTACTGTGTCAAGTGATACAGCCCTATTCATAAATTTCTTGAAGGCTTCTAAGATGGGAAGGAAAAACTGCTTTATCTTCTCTGAAAATTAAGAGAAGGGACTATTAAACTATTTAATAACTATAATAGCAGTTAAGACGAGAGCTATATAATGAGTGAAAGACACTCTCCAGGTATTCTGGTCTTGTATCATTTTTTTAATTGATTTCTGAAAAAGAAAGGGAGAGTGAGAAAGGGATAGAAACATCAATGGTGAGAATCATTGATCTGCCTCGTGCATGCCCCCTACTGGGGATCAAACCCAGCTGCCGGCCAGGCCTTCCTTCACTCCTGCACTACCCCCTGTTGGTAAAGCACATGTAATAGCAAGCGGTTGAACTCTCAATATGCAAGGCTAATTTGCATATTAGCCTTTTATTATATAGGATTGCTTTTAATCAAATGGTCGAGTGAAAGTATAATAAATGATAGCATAGGCAAAAAAAAAAAAAAGGAGGAGGAGGAGAGGCTTGAAACAAAGTCTTTTTAAAATGGTTGCTGCCAGGCTGGCGTTGCTCAGTGCTTGAGCATGGCCCTATGAGCCAGGAGGTCATGGTTTGATTCCCAGTCAGGGCACATGCTTAGGTTGTGGGCTCTATCCCCAGTGTGGGGCGTGCAGGAGGCAGTTGATCAATAAATCTCTCTATATCCCTCTCCCTCTCCCTCTCTCTGAAATCAATAAAAATGTATTAAAATAAATAAACATGGTTACTCACACTCTGTCTTCAAAGGAAGAATTGTGATGATAAATTTTATTTATCTTCATTTTCATTAAAATGATGGGAGAAGATGGAGAAAAGTTTGGGGATTTCTCTTTTTATTTGGCTTGACTTAGTGTTAATTTCAAATGAACTCATTTACCTACTATTATTAAATCATTGTAATATTGTTATTAGTTTCACTTCCATTTTCTCCCAGACCAAAAGTATGCACAACATTGAAAGCATGTAAATTGTTTTGTTGTTACTGTTGCTTTCGATTACTTTTGATGTCTTTCTTAAATTTTTATTTTAAAAGAGCACAGATCATTAAGTATACAACTCAATAACACAAATGATAAAATTATTTGATAACTTTAAAAGAGAATTATTTTTACTCTTTGGAAATATAGGGTAAACAGGCAAAATTTAAACAAAAATAGTAATTTCATGTAAAAAGTATCTGGGATTTAAAAAAAATTGTCAACAGGTATCTCAAAATTATTGAAATACAGTTTTTGGTTCATAGTTTCAAAAGGTTATCTGTGATTTCTGCTATTAATTTTTTTACATTGTACAAGTATTCCTGAGTCTTTGATATTGGGAAGAGAAAAATAATAGAAAAAGAGGTAAAAGTCAGCATCCTATACATGTCTACCACATCTTCCTCTGTTTAGAGCTACCACTTAGAGTATACTAGAGGCCCAATGCACGAAATTCGAAGCCCCGCCTGCCTCGGCCAGCCTTCGCAGCCCCTTTGCTGTTTGGACTAATTAGCATATTAACTCTATTATATAAGGTAACTCCCATATCTTTTCTATGCATATACCTTTACAACAATATTTTTTCTTGTTTTAAACATAAATCAGGGGTCTATTTTATAGTATGCTCCATGGCTCACTGTTTCACTCCGTTTTGGAAAGTTTTATGTCAATATATTACAGATTTTATTTGTCTTTACTGCTATAATTTTTTCAAAGGTCCTCCTAATGATAATACTTGTTTTCTGTTCTTTGCTATTATAAAAAAAAATCCTTGAACATACATTTTTGTGAACTAGTCAATACAGTAAGATTTTTTTCATTGATTAGTACGTTCTCGGTATTCTGGATGTTACTATGTTAATTATATGTGGCAGATATTTTCTCCCTGTGCACTTGTCTTGATGGCTTTTGCCATATAAATGTTTTAAGTAATTATGTAGTTAAGTCAGTTTTCCTTTTTTCTTTTTTTTAATCTATTTTATGGATTCTGAATTTCTAAATTACTTTTATTCCTTTCCAGAGATATTTTCACTTTAATTTTTAACAGTCACTTGTAAAACATTTTTTTATAGAACCCTGTAAATGATGGCAAAATGTATTAGTATGTGATACATTCTGATGGCAAGTAGTAAACACATAAGGAACAGTGACAATTTTTATTGATCAATTTCAGAGTTACAAAATAAATGTAATAAAATCTGGAGAAAGCGTTTTGGGTTTTATATTATTTATACAATCATTGTAGGTAATTTTTACTATTAATAAATTCATTTTGACAAGTAACATGCTAGGCACTGAATGATAACAGTAGTCCAGAGGTAAGAAGTAATCCTTTTCACAATGTTATCAGGGATGCACAATGTTATCAGAAATTTCTCTCCTCTCTAGGTCGCTGCTGCTGCCGCCATCCAGTTCTAACCCAACAAATACACTAAGCCCTTAGCAAAGCAGGGCTCAAATGTAAAAAAACAAACACAGCAGCAACAGACATTAGCCTAATTAAGTTATCTACAATTTTGAAATTTAAATTTCAAAAGTTTTTTATTTTGTATGTGTGAGTGTGTGTATGCATGGTGTTGCATACTATACATAGAGGAATCAGAACACTAACATTTTCACGTGTTTGGAACCTCCAATTTGGCTGTGTGGCTAATTATTCCACCTTTCTATTTTGATACCCCAAAAAAAACTTGGGATCTTGAAACTTGGGCTGATTTTGCCCTACATCCAATAATTTTACATGGAAGTAGCTTATAATTTTTCTGTTTAGCCCCCCCCCCCCCCCATAATAGGAGGGAATACTCTTATAGGAGGTACCATGAAGCCAGTATCTCATAGACCCTATCACCAGCTCACTTCTCTCTACTCTCATCAGACCTGATTGGTGGTACAGTTTGAAAAATTACAACTTTGCTCTCTCCCTCCCCTTGTCAACAGGGGAGATTCATGGAAGAGAGGAATGATCTAGTTAGAGTAATCTCTCGGGAAGAAATGGCAAGGAAAAAGTGTTTTTCTTTTTTGAAGGGACTGAAACATTTACAGCTCAGCAAATTTGGACAAGTTTTATAATAATTAAGCTACATTATATTTTAACTAGATTTTTTTAGTGTATTTGCTAACCTAACCACCACATAATACCGATTACCTTGAAATTGGCCTTTAAAGTCACAAAAGCACAAAGCACTGTAGTGCTTGTAACACTCTCCTGTATTGTTGTAGGTGGCTAAATGACCATGGAATCTGGAGCAGAGAACCAGCAGAGTGGAGATGCAGCTGTAACAGAAGCTGAAAACCAGCAAATGACCGTTCAAGCCCAGCCACAGATTGCCACATTAGCCCAGGTATTAAATACATGGAGACATTCCAAGTTGCTTCTCATCTGAGAGGAATATGTTTCAGACAAGAGAATTGCGTTTTTATTACATATGCATAGAATGAGCACAGACATTCTTAGAATATCACAATTCCTATTTTAGTATTATACTAATTTTAGAAATGATAATATTCAGTTATGTATCAGAAAAAAAGTGATTTGTTAAACACTGATGTCCTATTTGTAACAACATGATTCAGAAAATTACATTTTAACTAGTGTTCAGATTAATTGTCTCTCTTAAACAAGGGAAGAAAACTTTATAACTGCTTTTTTTTTAATATCACGCAAATTTATTTTTGGACATAGGAATGCAGATAATCTGAAAGACTAAGTTTATATATGTGCTTAAACTAAAAATATAGGATAAGTAAATAAATTGGCACTCAAGTAACTTTTAAGGATGATAGTTTTTGTTTCTTGTATATTTTAAATATAATTAATGATTCTTTTTTAAAATATATTTTATTGATTTTTTTTACAAAGAGGAAAGGAGAGGGATAGAGAGTTAGAAACATTGATAAGGGAGAAATATTGATCAGTTGCCTCCTGCACACGCCCTACTGGGGATGTGCCCGCAACCCAGGTACACGCCCTTGACCAGAATTAAACCTGGGACCCTTCAGTCTGCAGGCTGATGCTCTATCCACTGAGTCAAACCTGTTAGGACCATGATTCTTTCATTTTGTCTTTGTCTGAAAGTCTGTCTCTCAGGTTGTATTTTCTCATCCTTATTTTTTGTTCTTAGCTATTTTTCCTTTAATAGTTTATTTTATTAACCACTCTTCCACTCTTTGAACATATATGAGAAAGATTGCTAATATAAACACCAAATAGCAAAAACAAATATGCTAGATCAGAGTATGAGATTGCCTGTTTCATGTGAAGCCTCCCAGGAGGAAATAATCCTGGCAGAGGCTCTAGGATATCGTACCTCAGCATCCCGAAGAATTTTAAAGCTTCCCCAGAGGAGTCCCTGAACAAGAATAGCATCTTCGCAAACAGAGGGCTAACCATAGATGGTTACCACACTGAGTTAAAGTGTGGCCAAAACCTGGGCCTCCAGCAGGAATATAACTGGGTTCATCTGTTTTCTCCTGAGAGCACCCAGGCCCACTTCTGGCCTTTAGGAACTGAAGACACTTGAGGATGAAGTAAACGTACTCAGCGGAGGCAGGTGCAGGAACAAACCGGGAGAACCAGGGCTTTGCCAGCGCATGGTTGGAAACAGGCACAGGAAAGAATCTGGGGCCATCCAAGCATTTGGCCCTTTAGTAAGAAGACACAGTGCTACCGGGGATCTTGATGGTGACAGCGCTCAACATGTCTCTCTCTCTCATCACACTATTCTTTCTTAGAGGCCCGAAGTCCTCTAAGTCTGCTATAGTACATCATTCTGGAAATTCCTTCCCCTACCGACTTCCTGGAGAAGTTCATGTTCTTACCAGTAAGATAGTAAAGCATGATTTCAGTGGTTTCTTGAGCAAGTTTGGGTAAAGAGTTCTTGGTAAAGAAGTTTTTCTTTCAAATTTTGAAAACAAATCAACTTCTAGTGTTGCTGTTTGAAAGACTAAATGCATTTCTTATTTTGTAACTCTGGTTTCTTTAAAAAAAAAAATCTTGTCTTTGTTGCTAGTGCTTCATTTTCTTATTATTGGGTTAAGAGGACCTTGATTTGGACAATTTTTCATCCATTGTCTTATGTATTCAGTGGGCCCTTTTGTGGAGGGAACTCATGCTTTAAATTCTGCACAGTTTTTGAAGTTATTTGGTTGATGGCTTTTTCTCTCTTTTCACTCTAGGATCCATGTGATACAGATGTTATACCTATAGAACTGTTTCTCTAATTTTCTCATCTCTTCTTTTCTGTTTATATCTGTCTTTTTGTTCTGTTTTCTGAGAGATTTCCTCAAACTCACATTCTAATCCATTTGTTGAATTTTTTTATTTCTTCTGTCATGTTTGTAAGAGTTCCTTTTGTTCTCTGAGTAGTCCTTTTGTGTTTTAATAGCATCCTGTTTATGTTTCACAGAGGCAATATTTTTTTCTTAAATCAGAATATTAATTAGGTTTTAAGTTTTCATCTCTGTACATAGATTTTCCTTTATAGCTTTTTTCCCCTTCCACTCGTTCTGCTCTTCATCTTTCATATTAGAATGTGATTTGTGATCATCTGTTCAGATTTAAAAGCAGGAAACCAAAAGCTGTATTGGAAGCTCTGTGGATATGTTTGGGCTTATTATAATGAGTTGTGAGCTTTACTTAGGGTGACTGGCAGTATATTTTAGGTCTTTTTTCTGCTCCTTGGCATTGGTCAGGTTCCCCAGAGAAAGCTTCACTAATACTCGGCTTGTATGCTAGAGGCCTAGGAGCCAAGTGAGAGAAGACTGAGGGTCGTACTCCACTTCAGCAATGCCTGGGGTTAGGCAGGCAAGCCTAGAAGCACTCTATCCAGGAAATCTCCTCTTCTCTGGCAGCATGGGAAACCTTTGCTGTTCTCGCCACAGGGGGTGAGGACAGGATTCAGTTGCTTCTGAAACAGCCCATCTTCAGCCTCTTCTTTCACTCCATCTTCCAGGGTCTTAGATCCTGAGCCCTTAAGGATTTTTATGGTGCAAATCATGCTTTCCCTGCCTCTACCCTCAGAGTTGACTTTCTGAAGGCTTCTAAGTGTAATACCATTCATCCAACTGCTTTCCAGCCTCCAAATTTCTTCTTTTTTTTTTTAATCCTCATCTGAGGATATTTTTTTCATTGATTTTCAGAGAGAGTGCAAGGGAAGGGAGAGACAGAGAGAGAGAAACAGTGATGTGAGAGAGACACATTGATTGGTTGCCCAACCCCACCCCACCCACACTGCCTGACTGGGCTGGGGATCCAGCCTGCAAACGAGGTATGTACCTGCAGCCCTTCAATCCACAGGCCGATGCTTCAACCCTTGAGCCAAACCAGCTAGGGCCAGCCTCCAAATTTCTTATTCTTTTCCATTCTCATGCTTGCATGATTATGCCTGTAAAAACAAAATCAGTTTCATGAAATTTAATTGGAGATTCAGGAAGGAGCAAAATTATTACACATATGTTCAATATGTCATTCTTACCAAGCAGTCCTCTAGCACTTAAGACTTTTGAAAACAGTGGCATGGTATTTGAGTTTTAGGAAAGCTAATTCCTATTTGTGTATTTTTTGGTTCTTTTTATCCCTAATGCAGTTGTTTTCACTTGCTCATCCAAGTCTGTAACACATACATGATACATTCTCAACATAATTTTCTCTCGTCATTCCATATCTGCTTTTGTTTCCATTGTTTGTTGTGTTTTTGTTTTTGTTTTTAGGGAGAGGGAGAGAGAGAGAAAGTGATGTGAGAACAAAAACATTGATCAGCTGCCTCCTGCACACCCCCTACCAAGGATTGAGCCACAACCTAGTTGTGTGCCCTAACCAGGAATTGAACCAACAACCTTTCTGTGCACGAGACGACTCCAAACCAACTGAGCCACTCTGGCCAATACTTACTGTCAGTCTTTAATACTAGCAAAATATAATAAAATAGTCAAATTCAAGATCAATGAACAGGAAAAAACATTTCAGCCTAACTGATGAAGGAAGAAAATCTAAAACAATAGTGAGATGTCTTATTTTATTTTGGAATTTGCAGAAATTTTTTTAAGTGAAAAAGAATATATTAATGGTTTTGACTATGAGAATGTAAATTTTTATGAACTTAACTAAAGAGTTGGGTAAAAGGGTAATTGTTGTAGCTTCTTGAAATAGGCAAATTTGAAAACCTAAATATGACCCTAGCTGGTTTGGCTCAGTGGATAGAGTGTCAGCCTGCGGACTGAAGGGTTCTGGTTTTGATTCCAGTCAAGGGCATATGCCTGGGGTTGTGGGCTTGATCCCCAGTAGACAGCATGCAGCAGGCAGCCAATCAGTGATTTTCTCTTAGAATTGATGTTTCTATCTTTGCCTCTACCTTCCTCTCTGAAATCAATTATATACAATAGAGATCCTCTCCACAGGCTTCACAGTCAAATATCAGATCAGTACTTCCATCTTCCACACCACCCTAACCACCCAAAAGTTTCTCCTTACTTCTTGTGTTCTCTGGTTCAGCTGATAGCAGAGTCTACCATTTCTTACCCAAACATGTATTATATGGATCTCTTTGATTCCTCTCACCTCCTTCAACCAATCATTCATAAAGCCCTTACTGGTCTGCCTCCTGAAGTTTTATTAAATTGCTTCTCTCATTCCCATTCCTACCACATCTAATAACCTTCTTTCTGCCTTCATCATCTCACTTTAATTACTATTTAGACTTTCTCAATTGGTCTCCTAGCCTCCACTTTTTTCTTCCTGTGACATAACTATTTTTCACAAAGCACAAAAGAGATCTAAAATGGAGCAAACCTCACCGTACTGTTCAAGAGTTCAAAACCCTTCAATTGCGTTTCCCAACCTCCTCAGGATAAAGTGCAATTTCTTTAATATGACATATATGAGTTTTCATGACTACATATCCAGCTCCTGCCTGCCTGTTATTTCATTTCCTCACTTCCTACATTTTAGAGTAAAACATGTCTCCAGTAGTACTGACTGCCTGTCATCCCTCTCTGCCATGAACAGATCCTGCTGTTTCTCTGCTTTTGCCAGGGTTAGCCTCTCTATCTGGAATTGTATGCTGAGAACAACATGCCTACCTTGTTTTCTTTGTTTCAAATTTATATTCTTCCCTGGTAGCTCCTCTGTTAGGTGGATGGGATAACTCTCAATGTGTTGGTTTTTTGATCTTTGCAAACCTCATTATTTGATTGAATTATTTTTATTTGTGTCCTTTTCCCCATTTATTCACTCACATACCACACTCTATATCTTTCTCATTTTTGTAGTTTCAGTTCTAACATTGTTCTTGGCATAACTGTTTACCAAATGAGCAAATAAAATTCCTACCCCCAAATTTGTGCTAGCATAGGAATAGTTAAGTACCATCTGATAGACCTGGCATAACAGCCCTTTGTACCTACATATTGGCTGATTGATTAATAGTGCCTTCTTTTGTGCCTCAAGGGAAAAATGGTTTCTCTTATACTTTCTAAACTCTGCTCCTTCATTCCTATAAGAGGAAAGTAAATCCTTAAAATATCAGCTATTACCAGTTTAGTGATTTATTTGGGGGGGGTAGAAATTTTTAGATTATTATACCTATTAATACTTTCTCATTAATGAAAGGCATACTTGTAATTTTATTGAGGTAAAACTATGCTGTGTATTATAAAATGTGTATTTGTTGTATACTAGTAGCTAAGTTTTACCCAAGCTTAAAAGCAATTATACTTGTGATTTAATACATGATATTAAGAAGACTTTTATGTTAAAGTCTAGCATATTGCTTGACTTTCTATAAATTACTTAATCTCTTTGAGCACTTGATCTCTTTGTAAAATAGATATGATCCTGATTACCCAGGCTTGATATTTTTGAAGCGCAAAATGAGAAATTGGGTATGAAAGCAGGTGGGAAAAATAAAAATACAAATAAAGTAGTACTTAGTTTTCAAAGGAAGTCTATTACATATTTTGATAGTACATTAAAATAGTATTTTGGTTTTTGTCATTTGGGAGAAGTTGATAAATGGGGATGGGGTAGGTATTTGAAGTCTTTGTATTTTTTAAGAATATTAAATTTAATCATTAGTTTCTTTCACACCAGTGAAATACTTACCTAGCAAAAAGTTCATCATTTTGCTGCTAAATTTTGCTTTAAATTGAACATGAATACTCCCAGGAAGGAATCAGTGATGTTAATTTTTTTCCATGTTCAACACAATAGGTATCTATGCCAGCAGCTCATGCAACATCGTCTGCTCCCACCGTAACATTAGTACAACTGCCCAATGGGCAGACAGTTCAAGTCCATGGAGTTATTCAGGCGGCCCAGCCATCAGTTATTCAGTCTCCACAAGTCCAGACAGTTCAGGTATGTGTATAAAAAGTTCTGCATCTATTTTTATAACTGTGGTTTATAGTCATATCTCTCTTCTTTCATTAGTTAAAATAGGGGCATTGTGTAGTTTAGATTTTATTTTACTTTACAATAAAGGAATATGCTGCATCTGTAGAGTCACTTTTATAGGAATGCATATACTCAAGAATAGACATAGAAGAAAAAGACTTTCTTAAGTTATAGAAGAAAGAATTGATTGGGGGAAATCTTTAATAAGTACATGTGATAAAATGAAAATGTTTGGGAGAGACTATAAGGCTCATGTACCTCAATTAAGGAAAATTGAGAAATAAAATTAATATTTTTGTAACTATTTCCTAAACATGCAACTAAAAAAATAAACCCTTGCCAGAAATTAATAACCTTATCTAAGATATTATTTTAATTTAGAGATTACATAAAGCATTTGTAATACCAGCTATGTTTAGGGTTCTAAGTTACAGAATATAACTTTGAAATAATTATATTTCAGAAAGTGCATCTTAAGAGTCAGGATTTATACTACACATTCTCATTCTTTAGAGAGATTGTTCCTTTGAGTTGGATCCAAAGGAAATAGAGGCACGTAGGCCTCTGAAGGTGACTATTCAATTGTAGGGGAAACTTAGAGCAGTATACATCTTTGCGGTGAGCTTATTGAAGAAAAAAAACTTGAACATTCATTCAAGTAGGCCATAACCCCAGCCTCCCATTTCATATTTTTTGCTTCACAGTCTTCCTGTAAGGACTTAAAAAGACTTTTCTCCGGAACGCAGGTGAGTCCTAGGTCCTAGATTTGGACAGAACTATTTTTAGAAAGGAAGGTGAGAAATTTTTCTTTATGTCTTTGTCCTTCTCTGTAAACATGGGATTCAGGTTTGAATAAAAATTGTAGAGATCTTCTAAGTCTAGGCCAAACTTGTTACTTATCCAGCTCTTAGTCTGTGACTTAATTTCCCTATATGTCTTTCCTTCCTTCCTCTAAATTGTAGCCCAGCATTGCTTTCAAAGGAAGGAAGGTCACATTATCTCCAGAGGTAACCGATTTATAATTAGGGATAATTGCTAAAATATTGTTCCATGTGATGAACTAGGTATGCCTTTTTTTTTTTTTTTTTTTTAATCCTCACTGAGGATATTTTGTTCAGAGACCAGGTATGCCTTTTACCAGGTGATCCCAGTTTTCCCTCCTTAAGCAAGTTTTAACTCCTTTCTGTTAGGTGCTTCCTATTCCCCTCTCCTACCCCCTTCCCATTTTAAAAAAAAAATCAGACCAAACAGTTGCTTGTTTTTCTTCAGTCATTTATTATATGGTGTAGCTTTGATTCCTCATCACCATCCTCGTTGTCTTCTTGTGGGGTGAGCTTTGGGTTTTCCTTGGGCATGGTAGCCAGACTGCTGGGTATTCTGGAGGAGAAGCGCCTCCTTTGTCCTGGGAGCATTCTGTTACATTGAAAGGACTTGTTAGAACTTGTCTGCCATATTATACTTTTGTGTATTGAGCTGCTATTAATTCCTCCCACCCCCCACCCCCGCTTCATTATGTCCTTGTGCTTTTGGCTTGCTTGAGCACTTAGTGGGAGGAAAGGGGTGTTTTCGTGTGAAATCATTGAATTATGGGAATTTCCATACTGAAAGATACCTGGAAGGGAATTTTTTACCAAGTAGGAGTCAGTATTGTCCAGTTAAAAATGGAAGAATTTGATATTTCTGTGGAAACACAGTGGGTGAGTTATAGTCTCTTATACTTTGCCTCCATTTTTATTTCATTAATGTTACCTTACATTCTCTATCCTATGCCATTGCCGATTCCCTACTCATATCTTCTTCTTCATAATAGTAGAAAGATTCCAAAGCTCACATTAATTTTTACTTTTTCTTTTTCACTTAATACCAGGATATCTTTCTATAAAGAACACCAAAAAATTACCAAAATTATACCCACAAAATTGTTAAAATTACAGTTTTTGTGAAATAATATGCGATATTTGTTTATTCTTATTTTTAAGCTTTACTTTATGACAACAATAATAATAATAGTTTAGACCTGGGGGGTCATAGGCCATTAACTGTAGAAATGGGTTCATCTTTTCAAGAACACATTTTTTCCATTAACATGAGTTATGCCTATAATTGAAAGCCTGAATTCTAAGAACAGAGACATAAAAATAGTATTTTTAACAAAGGGCCTAAACCATGGAGAATCTATTACATTTTACTATTATATTTTAATGGTCATTTCAGCTAGTTAACAGTAAGTAGTATTAATAACTAGGAAGTAGTTTACATCAAAAAAAGTGATCCAACAGGAGAGAAATGGTTTCTCAAACTTCTAGATGGGAGAAAGTAGTATTTTAGAACAGCATTTCTCAGGTGTGAGAATAACATATTAGGACTTCCATTTATATATTTTAATCTAAGAATGTCAGAAACTAAGCTGTGATAATATTCCATTTATTACTTGACATTGGCATCCTAACTTTATCTTATGTATACCTAAGAGTCAAGTCTCACATATTATGGGAGTAACATAAATGTATAGAAGTTAACAGTGGCATCCTCACTTTTTACTTGTTGGTTTTGGATGCATTTTTAATACAGTGTAATTTAAACATGTCAGGGGTTTATGGATTACCTTAAATTATTACATTCATTCCTTCAACAAATTTTTTTTATCAGATTTTATGTGCCAGTCACTATTCAAGGTGCTTTGAAAGACAGCAGTGAACAAATAATACTTCCCTGTTCTTATGAAGATCATATTTGAGCAAAGAAAAACAATGAAAAAATAAAATATGTCAGATGAGGATAAGTACTGGAAAGATGACTAAAGCAAGTGAAAGCGGTGGAGAATGATTTGGAAAGAAGGGTGTTCTGTTTTATGTCGGGTGGTCAGGGAACATAGTAAGCAGAAGGCAGTGAAGGAAGCTAGCCCATCTATGTACTGTATATAAAAAGCTAATATGTGTGCCCTTGGGAATTTGACCGGGACATGCACTAACCACCAGGGGGTGGCATGGAATGAAGGAAGGCCCCTAATTGGCCTTGATTACTGGCCAGACCTAGGGACCCTACTTGTGTATGAAGTTTGTGCACTGAGCCTCTAGTACAATAATAAAAGGAAGTTCAAAGGTTCAGAAGTGAAAGAGTATGGATAGCAAGGAATAGTGAGAAGCTGTAACTCAAACAGTGAGCAAGGAGGAGAGTAGTTGGAGATAGAATTTTTGATAGAATCTTTACCATACTGTGTAATGTGATGGGAGCAACGATAAAAATCTCCTGTGCAACATAGAGGTTTAGTGGTTATCATATAGCAAAGTGTGTTGGAGTTATCTAATGAAAAGGATGAATTGCTTTTTTACATAAGACACGTGTTCTAAAGTTTCTGGTATTTTTAATGATGGCAAGCAAGGATGTGGAAGGGACATACTACCTAATATATTTTTGGAAAGAATATCTTTTAACTATCTTTTCTGGGAGAAAGTGACATATTAATGCATGAGAAAGTAACTAGTTTTTTAAAGAAACTTGTGCTAATTTACAATAGCTACAATTTGGAAACAGCCTAGGTGCCCGTCAGCAGATGAGTGGATCAGAAAACTGTGGTACATCTACACAATGGAATTCTATGCTGCCATTGAAAAGAAGGAATTCTTACCATTTGCAGCAACCTGGTTGGAACTGGAGAACCTTATGCTTAGTGAAATAAGCCAGTCAGTGAAGGAGAAGCATCGCATGATCTCACTCATTTGTGGATAATAAAGAACATTATAAACTGATGAACAAAAGGATAGATACAGAGGCAGTAAAGCTTCAAATAGACTGTGAAATTACAGCAGCAAGATTAAAGTTAGGTGAGGTAGATAAGAGATCAATCAAAGGACTTGTATGCATGCATATAAGCATAACCAATGAACATAGACACTGGGGGGTTGAGGTATACCTGAGAGGGAGGGGGGGCAATGGGGAGATATGTATAAAAATTAATTTAAAAAAGAGCATAACAAAAGTAGAAAAAAAATAAACTTGTGCTGTGGCAGGAGCATTTTGAAAATGAAAGTTTGGAAATGTTTTCATATCTTTTTTAAAAAACTACAAACAAAAATTTATTGTAAAAACTATAAATTGGGCACCTAAAAAGTCAAATCTATATACTTTTAAAAACCTGGAAATAGAAATTTTCAAACTATTTAGAAGTCCCTCTAGAGTTACAGTAGGTTTTTAACTTACTGGTTAAAATATGAAACCATAATATCTTTTATTAGCATATAGTAATGGAGAACCAGCGAAATGAAAATATACTAGATAAATCTCATCAAAAGTTTGTATAACTGATGTAAAAAAAGAAAAATGATTGTTTTATTAAGTAAGTGCAGCCAAAAATTCACTTATTTTATATCTACATCTCAAAAAGTCTCTTTTTAACAATAACATATTTTAAATATTTCAAAGCCCAAGCAGTTGGGGGCGACCAGGCCAGTAGGGGAGAGCAGTTAGGGATGACCAGGCCGGCAGAGGTGGGCAGTTTGGAGGGACCAGGCCTGCAGGGGAGGACAATAAGGGGCAGTCAGGAGGTAGGCAGGGATGCAGTTGGGAGCCAGCAGTCCTGGATTGTGAGAGGGATGTCCCAGATTGAAGAGGGTGCAGGCTGAGCTGAGGAACACATACACCTCCCCCCTCCCTAACCCCCCTGTGCATGAATTTTGTGCACCAGGCCTCAAGCTTTTATTTATAAAAAGGACTTTTTAAAATATTTTTATTGATTTTGAGAGAGAGAGGAAGGGAGAGGGAGAGAGAGAGAGAGAGAGAAAGAAACATAGATGTGAGTGCAGAACATCAATCAGGTCCCTCCTGCATGTCCCCCACCAGAGATCGAGCCCACAACCTAGGCATGTGTTCTGACTGGAAAATAAACTTTGAGGTTCATGGACAATGCCCAAACAACTGAGCTTCACCAGCCAGGGCACATAAAAACATATTTTAAATATTTGAAAGCCCAAGCAGTTGGGGGCGACCAGGCCAAGTAGTTGACATGGTTTTTGTTAGTCTCAGAAATGTGGGTTCACTGGGTGTTTTTGTTTTCGTTTGGTTGGTTTTTTATTTCGGGTATACAATCCATAGGAATTGGCCTCATAGTTCTAAATAATTACCAAATGGTAAATTAATTCCTTTTGTCTGAATTGACAAAATCTTTTAGATAAGAGGAAGAGTTGATTTTTTTCCCCTCCTACTAAGAGCAATAGATCCACTGAGTTTGAAAAAATTAAAGGCTACATACAAAAAGGAACATTAATTCATTTCATTTTGAAAGTGTCACGTGGGTGGTTTATGTAACATGTTTTGAGGTTGGTTTCATGACGTTCAACCTGGGAGAGTGTGTCTAAGTCACTGTATATCCTTGTAAGGATAAGAGTCAAATAAGGCAGAAAGAATAATAGAGGACCTAAATTTCTGAGAAATATTAATGAAGGTAAACACTTTGGATACAAAATACTTTCCACTATGAGTTCTCTGTTGTTATTCCTTGAAATTCTGACCTTCTGAAGGCCTTTTCACAGCTCCTCATCTGCTCTGCCTCTGTGAGAAAGTCTGTGCAGACTACACTGAGTGCGCTGGTCACAGCAGCTCCAGATGAGTGAGAAATGGTTCTGTGTGCTTCTTTGGCAGTAACTGTCATGTTACTACTCTGCAGAGAATTAGAGAGTAAATTCATCCTTGCTCATCTTTGTATCTGTAATTTCTGGATTCCTTAAATGTTCCTGTTATATTTTAGGTCTTAAGGACTATACTTATATTTGAAAGTGAGTGCATATCACAAAGCCCTGTCAAAACGAGTGCCTGCACTCTAACTCTTAGGCTCAGACCTTGTACATCAAGCATGTCAAACTCGCAGCCCACAGTGAATATTTTTGCAGCCTAGCCAATATAACATATGTAAGAAACATTTTGATAAAAATTTTGTAACTTAATTTTCACAATATCCTGTTATACAAAATTATTAGTAATGAACTACAACATTCGCTAATGACTGATTACTGTAATCATGTTGCATTCATTTCTCTTACACCCTTTATGCAGAGGCACACCATTTCCACTAGTACTAACAGCGAATATTTTAGCAACCGATTGCCATGTCATTAGTCTCAGACTAACTTGTTTGGAGTACGCAAACAGGAAATATTTTGCTTTTGGAGAACAAGAAAAATAGGTTTATTTGTGTTACACTTATTAATTTGTGCTGTTATTCAGTGTCTGTTAAATTAATGACCAAGAAAATATGTTAACTTTTATTAAAATGTTCTATTATTTTATGTTAACGATAACTCATTTATTTCAGCCCTTTGTATTCAGCATGTCTCTATCAAAATAAACCATTTTTATGAAAATTGAAGCTTTTGTTTTCTTGCAACCCATATAAAGTTTAAACCTTGTTTATTTGGTCCGTTTTAGCCTTTGAGTTTGACATGCTTGATGTACATAGTACCTTTGGGATTTCTCTGGTTGCTTTGAATATGTTTTTTCTTATTGTTATTACCATAAATATTGACTGCGAGCTAACCCACAAGACCCTTTTGCCCTGTTTAAAGTGAGTGCATACATCTCACTCTGACAGTATTGTGCACTCCCAGTTCAGGAGCGAGTAGGAGGCTCCTGTTGGAGCAGATAGGGAAACGTGGCAGTATAAATGTGACAGAAAGCTTGCCTGGGTGAATGAACTTCTGGTCCGAAAATGGTCTAAAACACCTCTGGGTTGCTGCTTCTGAAAAAACTGGTTTGAGATTGGAACCAATAGGATTTTGGTGCCCATAAGGAAGTCTAAAACTGAGATGACAAGTACTGACAATGACTCCACTACTTCCTAGCTTTGTGGCTCGGGTGAGTTACTTAACTTCTTTGTGCCTTAGCTTTTCTGTCCATAAAATACATATAATAATCATACTTATCCAGCACCCAATGTTACTGTTTTAGTGAGTATTAAATAACATAGGTATTTAGCAGAGCACTTGGCACATAGTAAGAAATACTAGTTGCTACTTTAAATCCAAGGTAAAATCTTTATTCAACTTCATTACTTTTCAGTTCAGGGATACTTTACAGAAATGTACAGTTCTTTAATTTTTAGTTTGCTTAATAAAAATTGTAGATTACTAATTTTGAACCATATCTATATGTAACAAAGCTCCTTCCTAATTTACTAGCTAGCCATCTGGAGTGTGTTGGGGTATCACCAATCTTGTACACTTGTAAATATATTTATAAGTGTTTACACAGTAGTTAAAGGAAAGTATTTGTCTAGTCACTATATAGACTTATATGACCAAATATTTAGTCACTTTTTCTTACCTTTATGTGAGACACTTTATTTTACTTGGCAGACTTTTTCTAACTGTAAGAAAACAACTGACAGGTACTATTCTTAAGAGTATTCAGGATTGATTACATGAAGTTCTGGAATAGATTAAGCTGAATTTGGATATCAGAGAAATGTGGTTTTGACAGTTTTTTTTAGGTCCTCCGACTTCTATAGAATAAGTAAATGGGAGGGGAAAGTGATCGTGTAGGTCTCATAAAAAGGGATCCTGTTAATCTACTGAATCATGTATAAGGCTTATGTATGTCCTTTTGTATTTGGCTTTTTCTTGAAATTCATAAGTATTTTATGGGAATGAAATTTGATTATCAAGATAAAGTTCTTTATTTTCAGATTTCAACTATTGCAGAAAGTGAAGATTCACAGGAGTCAGTGGATAGTGTAACTGATTCCCAGAAACGAAGAGAGATTCTTTCAAGGAGGCCTTCCTACAGGTATGGAATTTAATAGTCCAAAGAACTTAAAATCAGAGATGTGGGGAAAACAATTGCTGCTCAGCTCAGGACAGGACCCAGTAGCTTACTTTTCTTCATCTTGAGTAAAATAAGTTGGAAGCTTATCGTACAGAATAAGAGCACTTCTTACTCTGAGCAGTACTGGATAAACACTGATAATTTTTTTTTTCTGCTTCTGTTTTTGTAGATTATGCTGGCTACTGCTTTTCTCTTTAAAAGTTGGAAATACACTTAATAAGGTTATAGTATTTTCTAGTTACATATCACTTCTGACACTGTACTATTCATCTACTTAGCAATACATTTGCCAACCATTTTCTTGTGCAGTACTTGGCAGATAACTGTTAATAGTTGTTTCAGGTTGATGCTTTGCTGATATCTCCTAATTTTAGGGGCACTTTACTATAGTTTTAATATTTAGTTAGAGAAGTTGCCTGGTCTATGCCTTCCATCCAAGATGAACCAAACCATTTGTTTTGTATTTAGATATTGGCTTCATATTCAATAGCTCCAGGAAGATTAATTCTGCGAATCTTCATAAGCTTACTTCAGAGGTTAATAAAGTTCAACCCTAGCTGGTTTGACTCTTCAGTGGCTAGAGCATCAGCATTTATAGAATTTCCAGAGGGGAAATTTGGAGAAAGGAAATTATTTACAGAGATAGTAATAGAATATTTTATACAATACTAGTAAAAGTAATTACATAGATAAATATAAAAGCCAGGCCCTACCTGGTTTGGCTGAATAGATAGAGCATTGGCCTGTGGAATGAAGGGTCCCAGGTTCGATTCCGGCAAAGGGCACATGCCTGGGTTGCGGGCTCGATCCCAGTAGGGAGCGTGCAGGAGGCAGCCAATCAGTGATTCTCTCTCATCGTTGATGTTTTTCTCTCTCCCTCTTCCTTCTTCTCTAAAATCAATAAAATATATTTTAAAATAAATATAAAAGCCAGGATTATTATAGGTTTGCTTTGTAATTTCTTTTTTTCCTATATAATTTGAAAGACAAATACATAAAACAATAATTATAAATCTGCTAATGAGCATACTATGAAGATGTGACAGAAAAAAACATAAAGGGCAGAGTTTGGGTAGACTATTAAAGCTAAGTGACTAATGCAGACTGATTTGTTGGAAATTTAAGATGTCAAAAATTACTTGGGTTAGGGATTTTTCCTGTCTTCTGTCATTATGTTATTAATTTGAAATGTAAAATTCATGTTTTTGTTTATATTTCATTTTTAGAATTCCCTCCATCCTTGTTATTATTTTCTTTTGTTTTGAATATGTGAAACATTAGCATGATTCTGAAAGATAGAATTGTACCAAAAAATATATACATATACTCAGAAGTGTTCCTGCTCACTCATTTCTTCTACATTTTTCCCCAACCATTTCCAGTACATACTAATTTCATCAAACTCTCTTCCTCCCCCCCCTCTCTTTCTCTTTTGAACAGACAAGGAGATACATGTATATTTTTTAATTTCACTTTCATATATTAAAGGTACCATGTGTATCCATTATTGGAATGAACCATAATTTATTCAACCATTCTCCTATGTGTAAACATATAGATTGTTTCCAGTATATGCTGTTACAAACAGTACTACCATGAATAACCTTATGCATGCATATTTTCATGCTGTTGGAAGTATCTCTTAAGGGTAAATTCCTAGGAGACTGCTATGTAAACATGTATTTTTTTTGGTTGTTACCAAATTCCTTCCATAACGGTTATCTGTTTTATACTCCCAACATTAATGTATGAGTGTCTGTTTTCCACGGCTTTGATCTTTTTCCCCTCATCATTGTTTAAGAGTTCTTTATATATCAGGGATATTGGCCCTTTTGTATGTAATATATGTAAAGATTTTCTCCTAATATTGATGATATCTCTTGACTTAATTTTTTTATATTCTTTGCCACGGAAAATGATTTTTTATTTAATTTCATTAATTGTTTTTATTAATCTCTTCTTTACTTACACCTGGGTTTTTGAATCACAGTGTTCACATTCAGGTTTAAGAAAAATTAATCTGGCCCTAGCTGGTTTGGCTCAGTGAATAGAGCGTCCACCTGCGAACTGAAGGGTCCTGGGTTCGATTCCAGTTAAGGGCACATGCCCAGGTTGTGGGCTCCATCCCTAGTGGGGGGTATGCGGGAGACAGCCAACCCATGATGCTTCCTCATCATGATTCTCTCTTCGTTGATGTTTCTATCTTTCTCTCCCTTCCTCTCTGAAATAAAAATATATTGGGGGGGAAAAAGAAAAATTCATCTGTGTTTATCTGGTCCTTGTAAGGTTTCATTTTGACATGTAGATCCCTGATCCTTTTTTACTTTATTCTTTTTTTTTTAATGTATTTTTATTGATTTCACAGAGGAAGCGAGAGACAGAAACATCAATGATGAGAGAGAATCATCGATCAGCTGCCTCCTGCATGCCCCCATTGGGGATTGGGCCCACAATCCAGGCATGTGCCTCTGACCGGAATCGAACCCAGGACCCTTCAGTCCACAGGCTGACACTCTGTCCATTGAGACAGACTGACTAGGGCTTTTAGTTTATTCTTATAAATTTTTATATTTTAAACTTTAGTCCTATGCACTAGCAGCTTCTTCAGTTTTCTGATCTTTTCCTATTATTGTATTTAGCTAATACTAATAAATGTCACTTTTATTTTAATTAATATAATTCTCTATTTTTATAGGAAAATTTTGAATGACTTGTCTTCTGATGCACCAGGAGTGCCAAGAATTGAAGAAGAGAAGTCTGAAGAGGAGACTTCAGCACCCGCCATCACCACTGTAACGGTGCCAACGCCGATTTACCAAACTAGCAGTGGACAGTATAGTGAGTAATAGATATTTCTGTTTTGGAAAGTGAGATAAAAACTAATGTCTGCATTCTCCTTTAATGAATTATAAAAATGCCAACTCTTTTCTTAGTCTCACTGTCATTATTATATTTCCTTTACTGTTCAATATGCAAAGTTCTGTAAAGGCAGTAGTATTTTCTTTTCTTCAGGGTTTTAATTTGGATTGCTCAAGTATGTAAGCCCTTTAGATGGCCCTATGTTTTATGTCGATGCATGGAGAGTCTTAGTTTTTGGAACCACTACTTCAGGTTTTTTAAATTTTTTTTAATGTATTTTTATTGATTTCAGAGAGGAAAGGTGAGAGATAGAAACATCAATGATGAGAATCACTGATCAACTGCCTCCTGCATGCTCCCTACAGGGGATCGAGCCCACAACCCAGGCTTGTGCCCCGAATGGAATCGAACCAAACTGTGACCTCCTGGTTTACAGGTTGGTGCCTGACCACTGAGCCACTGTGGTGGAGCTATTATTACTTTTAATGTGAAAGATAGTGTAGTGAACTATGATAATGAAAGCATAAGGCTTGCTGAATTACATCCTTTTTGGCTTATAAAAAGCAAAGGTTTCTTTTGCAAAATTCAAAGTTTCCATTTCTGTTATACTTATCTTTCACCTAAATCTGTTACAAATTACTTTTGCATTGTGCTTTTTTTTTGATCAAAGGCATTAGTGTGAGTGGTACTTTTTGTTTTTTTTTCCTCATATCTTGTTGTCTCCCAATGTGCCTCATATTGATATCTTCCTTTTGATTTGTTCATTAATTTCAGTAATGCCCATTATGTTTTCTCCCATCCCTTCCTTAATTATAAATTAAGTGTATACCTTGAAACTCCTTTCCTGCATTAGTTTTCTAATGCCCTGGGGAAGCCTATGTCAGGAATATGTATAAAAGTTTGACTCCCAAGTTAATAGTTTTCCAGTTATAACTCAAACTTGGTTTGCATTTCAGCTGGATTAACAACAAATTTGCAAGTAGCAGACTTTTTAGCTCTCTCAAAGCTGAAACTTTTCATAGTAAGTAGAAGGAAGGCATTTTTTACTAAGTTTCTTGTCCACTCTGTAAATTTAGTAGGAGTTCAGTTATCTTTTCCCTCCTTAAGTTCTTTGTTGGTAGAGATAAACAGGTACTATCTATATACATGTATGTGTGTATTTTTTAACCTTATAATCAGATAATTTGTGTTATTCAAGATGTGCAATCTAAGACATAGATACATGATTTTTATTTTTCTCCTGCTTGAGCACTCCTGGGGGTGATAGCATGCTCTTTAGTGACAGTGATTTGCTTAATGAAGCGAGTCTGGCTTGAACTGGAAGCATGCTCTTTAGGAAAGAGGCATATCAGAATCTCAAATAGGAAAGCAAAGTTCAGAAATGTCGATCTTTAATTGGGCAAACTGCTCTCCTCCAGCAACTGAGGAGATTACTAGTTTTTAAAAGTTAATGCTTTGAGGTTTTTAAATCTTAATCATTATCTTTCTTATTGTGAGTGTAAGTATACACATGGCCTTGATGGAACTGATTTAACGTTATGTTCTTGATTATCATTAAGAACCAATATAGTGCCTACTTACATACACAACAATATTTATTTGTATTTTTTTTTTAAATTATTTTATTTTATTTTATTGATTTTTTTTACAGAGAGGAAGGGAAAGGGATAGAAAGCTAAAAATATCAATGAGAGAGAAACATCGATCAGCTGCCTCCTGCACACCTCCTACTGGGGATGTGCCCGCAACCAAGGTACATGCCCTTGACTGGAATTGAACCCAGGACCTTTCAGTTTGCAGACCAACACTATCCATTAAGCCAAACCGGTTAGGGCAATTTGTATTTCTTAACTTATAAAACAAACACATGGTTGTGAAATTCAAGTGGTATAGGTTCATAGTATTAATAATAAAATAAAATTCTTTTTCATCCCTTCCCAGTAGTGTAAGAATTTGGAATATATTCTAAGTGAGAACTACATTATTTATATAGACATTATATACACACAGTTATGTGTTTTGTGTCTTTAACAGCTATCTTGTGTTTTATTGTAAAAATAGAATATTTAAATAGTCTCCCCCACACACATACTGATGAACTACAGAATATCTCTAGTGTTTCAAATAATGCTACATGAACATTCTTATATATGTTGTAATGTCTCGGTGAAGTAGCATCCAAAGAGTAGAATTGTTGAATCCTTCCCAGTGGCTGCACCAATTTATTTTCCTTCCAAAAACTGGTTATGGTTTTTATTAATACTGTTATTAATTTAATTCATACTTGGTTCATAGTCTCTGGTAATAAATTCTTGAAAGATTCTATTTTTAGTTAGAAGACATGTGTCTATCATTTTGAACTTGAATTTTTTATTTCACTATAACCCATATTGTTTTCCTCTGTATTTTGGCTACTGAGAATCTCAGCTAAGTTTATGTTTAATTACATTCTTAATATCTAGATTTTCTGGTAGGGTTATTATATACACCTAGAGACACATCAGTCACTTCTATCTTTTTCTTCTTATTTTAATGAATTTATTTTTATTAAAAGCTATCTGAAATCCTTTTGGAATAATTAAGAAGTAATTATTGTATAATAAATATTGAGAAAAACCATGTTTGATAGAATCAGACTTCAGTTTTTAGAGTATTTTTATATACATTATCTTTTTACAACAATTTTACTTCAGTGGCTAGAACCAGATATTTTTATTTTTACAGAAGAGATAACAGATTCAAATAACAGTTTAGTGATGGAAGTTGGACTAGACCCCAGATCTCCTGATGTCTAGTTTTCTACTTCTTTCTCCCACCTTGAGTTCATTGGTAGGTAGCCAAGAAAACTGTATGTGTTAAATACAATAGAATTTGCTTATTAATAAACTCTATGAAAAATTGTGGTTTGGTTCTCTTAACCTTCTGATTCCTCCAAGTTATTTGGCAATATTAATCTCAGAATAGTTCTTACATATCCCTTTTTTTTTTTTATCATTGTCAGAAATAAGTAAAACTTACAGGATTAGCTAAAGTGAATGGGCTGTATTTGCCCGTATCTTAATTTCCACAGGTATCATTTGTAAACCAGATGAAAGCCATTAACTATTATTATTTCTTGATTGAACAGTAGTCAATTTTCCAAATTCAGATGACTTGGGATATTAGTTACTAGAACTAGCTGACAGTTACTCCCAAGCTGATTCCTTTCTAACACACAAGAAGTAATGTGCTTAAGTCAGACATGTTGACTTATTTAGTTTAAAATCTATTATGCAATTTTATAAATAATATTGTAATTTTTAGTCTCTTTGGGAAACTTGAACTCAAACAGGGAGAGTCTAGAATAGGATCCAGCTATCTCAATGCTGGCATCCAAGGGATTGCTTCTTCCAAATAAAATAATGATCTATTTCTTTTCATTAACTTTATCTATGCACTCTACCATAAAGGTGAATTCATCTATAATAATAAAAGCATAACAATATGCTAATTAGACCAGATGAAGCCACCAAGACAGAGGCTGGCGGCCACCGCTGAGGCGGGGGGCGGGGGGGGGGGGGACATTTCCCCTTGCACGAATTTTGTGCATCGGGCCTCTAGTTGTTTTTTTATAACGTGAAATATCTAATAGCATGAGCCAAAGTTGATTACTTTGTAACAGATGATGTGTGGTTAGTAAATAATTTAAAAAGGTCCTATATGAGAATGTTTGAATGAGTAACTTAGAAATAGTAGTCAAGGTTTTTTTTTTTTTCTCTAGATGATGATCTTAAGCTCTGATTTTAAAATCCATGAGAGACACTGATAATTTAAGTTCCATGGGATATTTCAGTTGTTTCATTGAGTGGACCTTCGTTATGGTTGTGCATTGCTAGCAGGTTAGAGAAAAGAATGTACTACTGAGCTTCTTTATTAATTATGCATTAAGACAACCATTTACTGGGTGCCTATTACATGCCCATTATTACACTAACAATATGAAAGTAGAGAAGAAAAACCACATTTCATATCCTCAAAAAATTTAGTGAGATAGCAAATACTATACAGAAATTTAGAATAAAGGAAGTATGGATCACAAAATGATACTTCCTCTAAACCAAAAAACTTCAAAAGGAATTCTATTACTTTCTCATTTAACTACTTTTTAAAAAACTAACAGGCATTATTATAAATTTTAATGTGGCACATAGAGTGCATTTATATTATAGAAATGGATTGTGGGTTTCCTGAGCAGAAAGGTACTTCAGAATACCAAATTCTTTTTGCCAGTGTTATTTGCTATTATAATTTCTCTGAGTTTATGTCTCACAAATTTGAATTCAGTGTGTTGTAAAAGTCCTATATGGGATTAATTAAACTTGTAACAATAAAATCCATTGGGTTTTAGTTGCCATTACCCAGGGAGGAGCAATACAACTGGCTAACAATGGTACCGACGGGGTACAGGGCCTGCAAACATTAACCATGACCAACGCAGCCGCCACTCAGCCGGGTACTACCATTCTACAGTATGCACAGACCACTGATGGACAGCAGATCTTAGTGCCCAGCAACCAAGTTGTTGTTCAAGGTAAGTGAATTCAGATTTCACAGGTATGGTACATTCTTTGAAAGGTTGAAATTTTATAAGCTCAGAAAAAAGTAAGTATAATACTGTAAAACACTGTTGAAATGTAAATTTTTCTTCATTATAAATAAATTTTCCACTAACTCTTCCATTATTCTAATTAGACCAAAATGTCATGGCATAAAAACAACTATTTTCAGTTTTAAAAATATAACTTCTATTTTAACACCTCCAGAGTTTGGAGATAGGAGAAACAGGGTAGGTTAAATAGAAAAACAATGAAATCAGGAGCTAGGAAAGCTAGATTTTAGCTTACATTCTGCATAGATTTGCTGTGTGACCTTGAATAAGACTCAGCTTCTCTGGGCTCATTTTTTTTTTCATGTCAAATGAGAGCGTTGTGCCGATAAGAAACTGGAGATTCAAATTTCTGTTTCTCTGCTGTTTTATTCAAAAGAAATTTACATCCTCATTTTCTAAGATAATCATTTTTTGATTCTAATGAAAGCATTGTATTCTGAAAAAGCTTATACCAGTATGTAACTCTGCTGGTCTATGTAGAAAAGTAGTAATTAAATCCTTGATGAATTATAGAAATAGCTTTTTTCTATTTAATTTAATTTAATTTTGTTTTGTTTTCTTCCAATTTGATTCAAGAATCTTTATGAATAAGAGTTGATCATTTTTATTTTAAACTGTTTTAATATTGTAATATATGGTTTATACCAGATTGGAAATTTTCATATTGAGGAAAATATTTGTATTAATAATATGTTTTGCCTCTATTAGGTAATCTCAGTTGTGCCCCATCCCCTCATCATGGAAGATACTTTTTGAATAATTCTAAAACACCAACTAGAGAGAGTCATAATTTATTTAAAGGGCCCTAATGTATTTACAGAATATATTCTGTTACTAAAAAATAATATTTGAAGAAGATAATACTTTGCTTGTTAATGGGAGTAAAACACCTTTTCACTTTACATGCAGGTACTCAAAAATTGTAAAGCAGGATGTCAGTGAATTTGAATTCTGAACGTCAGTTTGAAGATGGTAACATGTTTAGTATATAAATCTTTTCCACTCAAACTACACATTTTAATTGATATTAACAAATATGGATAATTTTATAAAGACCTTCAAATTCTCTCAGATAATGTTAGGTTCCTTATTCTTAGGAGGGCATATTACTAAGCTGTTTTTAGAAGCAGTTTGACCAGTAGTGATTGTATTTCTTTTCTTTTCACAAGTAATAGATCATTTAGTTAGAAGAATAACTAATACATTAAACAATGTTTACAGATGATATAATTGTCATCACTTGGTATACTTTTTCATACTTAGTTTTGTGTCAATTAGAAATTTATAATAGTTGACCATAATGCTTTATTTTTTCTTCTATTTTGCTATTTGATGAAAAATCATGGTCGTTTTTATGTCGTGGCAAGAGTCTACTTGAAATTTTTTAATATGAATTTACCAATATCAAAGGAAGACATTGAGGACTATATCTAGGAAGATGAACCAAGCTGTGCCCTGCTTACCTTTTAGACTTAAGGTTGGTAAGCATGTTAACAACAGCATAGAACCGCATTCCAATGAAATATATTAAAAACCCAGCAGATGTAGGTTAAGACCTCTTTCCCAAAGGGTCTATACTAATGAATACATTAAGTTGGGAATTATTTCTCAGTATTGCTGATTCTTTCACCATTTTAGTCAGAATCATCTATTTCTCTCCCCCTCCCCCCGTTTTTAATCCCAAATGTATGTTTAGATTGATGATTGCATACCTAGTTTTACCAGGGCACAGTGCTTCAATGTCTTACCCCACACTCACCGGTTTTCTTTGCAGCGGCCTCTGGAGATGTGCAAACATACCAGATTCGCACAGCACCCACAAGCACCATCGCCCCTGGAGTGGTTATGGCATCCTCTCCAGCGCTTCCTACACAGCCTGCTGAAGAAGCCGCACGAAAGAGAGAGGTTCGTCTAATGAAGAACAGGTACATATGTTGTATTTACTGAGATTGTTGTAAGTCGGCTATGTCTTCACATTCTTCCAGATGTGTGTCTTTTACAGCTGCTGACAATAGGATATTTGTGCTCATTTTTTTCTGGTAGAATTGATGGGTCTTGCTAAAACCTCTTTATTTAATAAACTGCACTTACGAAATGGCTAGCAGCATTACGGAATAATCTTTCATCATAAGGTAGTTTTCTTTCCTGCAATTTCCCCATGAAAGTTTTAGTGCACCATTTGCTATATATTCATTATGCCTTAATCAACTGGCTAGTTTATTTTAAAATTGTTTGTTTTTGTCCTAGATGGTTTGGCTCAGTGGATAGAGCATCAGCCTGGGGACTGAAGGGTTCCAGGTTCAATTCCGGTCAAGAGCACATGCTTGGGTTATGGCTCGACCCCCAACAGGGGCGGTGTAGACAAGGCAACTGATCAATGATTCTCCTATTCCTATTGATTTTAAAGAGGAAGGGAGGGAGAAGGGGAGATAGAAACATCCATGATGAGAGAGAATCATGGATCAGCTGCTCCTGCAAGTCCCCACTGGGGATCGAGCCCACAACTGGTCATCTGCCCTTGACCGGAATTGAACCTGGGACCTTTCAGTTTGCAGGCCGATGCTCTATTTGCTGAGCCAAACCAGCTAGGGCTAGAAATATATATATATATATTTTTTTAATTTGTTTCTTTTCATGAGCAGTATGTTTAAAGATCAATAGTTTCATGTATGTTATTAAAATTATATGTTAAATTCTTTTGTAATATAGTAAATGTATGATGGCTAATCCATGGCTTAATGACTATTACCTTTACTCAAAATAGTAATAGTTTAATACTTAAATATTCTTTGAAAATAGATTATCTAAGAATACCTTGTAATTGACAAAATCTTAAAATAGAATTAGCCATCAACAATAAAAATGCTACCAATCATAAAGTAAATTCATAGCTGTAAATGATTTTGTCATTAGAAAAACAAAATACTTTTGCTTATATTTACCTTAGGTTTTTAATATTAATAAAATGAAAATGAGGTATGTAAAGATATAAGAAGTTATAAATTGGTGAAAATATGCCTCTGCTGTTTACCCCAAGAATCTTCAAACACTATGAATAAAAAATCAAAAGAAACATAGAGATTGAACATCAAAGATCTGGATTCAAGTCCTGTATCTACCCCTTTTACTGTGATTTTGTAAGAACATATTAACCTTTTAAACATTAGTTTTCTCTTATAAAAGGAACCCACAGCCCACCCAGGGTTGCATATTGCAGAATCTAACATAAATAGAATCATACAGTATGTGGCCTTTTGGATCTGGCTTTTTTCACTTAGCAAAATGCATTTAAGATTCATTAACTAGAGTTGCATTAACCAATAATTGGTTTTATCTCTGATATTTCATTGTATATATGTATTCTGGTTGACCCTAAAGTTCATATTAGTTGTTTCCAGCTTTGGAGGATTATGAATAAAGTTACTATAAATGTTTACATACAGGTTTTATATGAACTTTCAGTTCACTTGAGTACATATCTAGAAGTGAGTGGTCTGGCTGAGTGGAATAATAAGTATATATTTAACTTTATAAGAAAGCAGCCAAACTGCTTTCCAGAATGGGTATACCATTTTGCATTACCACCAACACTGTATGAGATCCAATTGCTCTATATAAAATGTGAAATTGTTTTACATTTAGGCCTATGATCCCTTTTGAGTTGACACACCTCACACCTTATACAGGGTGTGAGGTGTGTCAAGTTTCATTTTCCATATATGGACACTCATTTATCCAGCACCATTTGTTACAAAGACTGTCCTTTCTCTATTGCCATTGCACTTTTGCCGAAAGTTGACTATTTGTGTGGGTCTGTTTTTGGACTATCTAGCTTTTTTCATTGGTCTGTCTCTCCCCTTTCATCAATATCATGCTGTCTGGATTACTATTAGTAAGTTTTGAACTGGATAATGTGAGTCCTCCAACTTTGTTCTTTTGTAGAATTATTTTAGCCATTCTGGTTCCTTTGCATTTTCATATAAATTTTAGAATCAGTTTATTTGATGTCTATGAGAAAGTTTGCTGAGATCTTTATTAGGATTGTGTTGAGTTGATAGGTCGAATGGAGGAGCATCTTAAAAACACGGATGCTTTCATTCTATGAACACAGTATGCTCCATTTTCCAGCATACAGGACTTTGTTCCTTTCTGGAGGTTCCAGGAGAGTGTCTCCTTGCCTTTCCAGCTTCTAGTGGCTACCTAACATTCCGTGGCTCATGGCTCCTCCTCCGTCTTCAAAGTCATCAGTGTAGCATCTTGCAGTGTCTTCCTTTTATAGTCATGTCTTCTGCCTCTCTGCTACTTTCAGAGACCCTTCTGATTACTTTGGCCCCACTAAGATAATAATCCAGGATAATTTTCCTATTTTAAGATCAGCTGATTAACAACCGTAATTCTGTCTGCAACCATACTTCTCCTTTAGCATGTCAGATAACATATTCACAGACTAGTGACTTAATAGCTTGCTAAAAAATATTTATTACTTTTAATCTCTTAGATTTTTAAAAAAAATTTATTTTTTTATCTTGGTAAGAAAACATGAAGTTTGCCATCTTAGCCATTTTTCAAGTATACAAGCTAAGTATATTCACATTATTGTGCAACAGACTTGCAGAACTGTTTCATCTTGCAAAACTTATACTTTATTATAAACAACTCCCCTTATTTCCCCCTCCTTCTCTAGTCCTTGGCAGTTACCATTCTCCTTTCTGTTTTTATGAGTTTGACTACTTTAGATACTTCATAGAAGTGCAGTCATAAAGTATTTGTGACTGCTTATTTTACTTAGCATAATGGCCTCAGGATTCATCCATGTTGTAGCGAGTGACTGGATTTCCTTCATTTTTAAGGGTGAATAATATTCCATTGTTTATATATACATCACATTTTAAAAATGTGTTCATCTGTGAATCAATATTTGGGTTGCTTTCCTTCTATCTCTTGCTGTTAGGAACATGGGTGTGCAAATGTCTCTTCAGTATTCTTTTCTACATTCTTTTGGATATATTTCCCAAAGTGGAATATGATAATTCTCTTTTTAATTTTTTGAGGATTTGCTATAGTGTTTTCTATACTGGCTGCACTATCTTACCTTCTTACCAACAGTGCACAAGTTTTCAAATTTCTTCACATCTCCATCAACACTTACTTGCTTTTATTTTTTATTGTTGTTGTTTTATAGTTGTCCTAATGGCTGTGAGGGTATTCCTTATTGTAGTTTTGATTTGCATTTCTCTAATGATTACATTGATATTGAGCATTTTTTTATATGCTTGTTGGCCATTTGTATATCTTTGGATATTTATTCAAATCCTTTGCCCATTTTTTAATCCGGTTATTTTGTTGTTGAGTTGTAGGTGTCCTTTGTATATTCTGAATATTAACTCCATATAATTTGCAAATATTCCCCTATTCTGTAGATAGCTTTTTTACTCTGTTCATTGTGTTCTTTGATGTGCAGAAGTTTTTAAGTTTGATGTAGTCACATTTTCATATTTGCTTTCATTTTTACTTTGTTGCCTGTGCTTTTGGTGACATAGCCAAGAAATCACTGCCTAACCCAGTTGTCTTAAAGCTTTTCCACTGTTTTCTTCTAGTCGTTTTATAGTTTTAGGTCTTGGTGTCTAGATCTTTAATCCATTTTTATTTAAATTTAGTATATGGTATATGATAAGGGTTCAACTATCTTCTTTTGTGTGTTTTCTCAACATCATTTGTTGAAGAGATTTGTGTTAGATTTTTTTAAATGCCTTTAAATAATGAATTTGTGAGATCTTTCTATTCAAAGTAGGGATGGGGAATGTCCAGCCTGCGGGCCAAAGAAGGCCCATGAAATCATTTGGTCTGGCCCTGCCAAGGCATTAAGGGTGAGTTAATTAATTATTTGACCAAATATAGCAGGCCAATTTTTAAATTGATAATTTTGTGTGGCCTGCAAATGATGTTATAAATATCTAAATGGCCTTTGGCAAAAAAAGGTTCCCCACTCCTGATTTAAAGGCTGATTTTCACACTAAAATTTGCCTTAATCACTTGTTAGTTACTGATATTGATAGAATTTCAAATTTTATATGTATGATGCAGAACATTTTAATAAACATTTGAAAATACAATTTTTAAGTGATTTTCAGCCCTTTTGGTTATGAAGTTTTCACATTTGGGGTGTTTTGAATCAAACTTCTGTGGTATATTAAAATTAAATGTTTTATGTAAGGCAATTTCCAATTCATCTGTATTTCTTTCAAATGCTAAATTTATAATATATTAAAATGACATGAGCTCTCTTAAAAAATAAATGTATTCCAACCCAAAATAAGTGACATAGAAATGTTACATAATATTTTTTGTTGTTGTTACTTATAGGGAAGCAGCACGAGAGTGTCGTAGAAAGAAGAAAGAATATGTGAAGTGTTTAGAAAACAGAGTGGCAGTGCTTGAAAACCAAAACAAGACACTGATTGAGGAGCTAAAAGCACTTAAGGACCTTTACTGCCACAAGTCAGATTAATTTGGGATTTAAATCTCAGCTGTTACATTGGACAAAGAACTGGCTTGGCCACAACCAGAAAGACAAAATAAACATTTTATTTTCTAAACATTTCTTTTTTTCTATGCGCAAAACTGCCTGAAAGCAACTACAGAATTTCATTCGTTTGTGCTTTTGCATTAAACTGTGAATGTTCCTACACCTGCCTCCACTTCTCCCTTCAAGAAGTTTCCAGCACCAGGAATCATGAAGAAACTTCTGCAGTTCATCCCCCATCCTCCTCAAGAAGTAATAATTGATTGACTTTGTAAATTGATGGGGGAAATGAGGAAAAGAAAATTTTTTTTAATGATTTCAAAGTTTGTGCTGAGCGCCTTGATTGCCTTAGGGACAGAATTACCCCAGCCTCTTGAGCTGAAGTAATGTGTGGGCCACATGCATAAAGTAAGTAAGGTGCAATGAAGAAGTGATTGCCAAATTGATGTTTCTACATTTTCATTGTGAATTATGTAAAATCATTAAAAGAAATACCCTCTAAAGAATGGCGTTGAAGAAAGAAAGAATGAATTTGGAGTGCTCTCTATGTACAATCTCTTCAATACTGAAAACATCCTTGATTCTTAAAGACATCTGTATTAACTACAGCTCTTCTATAGGGCAGTTGTTGCTTCTTAATTTAGTTCTGTATGTGTTCAACATTTTTGAATACATTAAAAGAAGTAACCAACTGAATGAAAAGGCATGGTATTTTAATTTTAAATTAAATTGAAATAAATGTTAGTACAAATTTTGTTTTAGTTAGTTCAAAATTCTTAGTAAAAAGATGCTTTACTCAAACCAGCCCTCTGAGTTATATAGCAAGGTTTTTAAATAAATGTTTTTGTCATCGCCTTCAAAAATATTTATATTGTCACTCATTTACTTAAAAACAATTTCTAATTAAACTGTTCCCATTTGCACTTACATTATACCACCAATAGGAAAGCCTTCAAAATGTTAAGCAAAGTGATATATTTGTTTATAAGATGTGTAGGAAAATACTTACCTTAAATCTTTTCCATATTAACATACTTTAACAGAATATCTCTACTGAATGTTTTCAATGAAGTTGTAAGACTATAGCTCTGAAAAGTACATTATTAGATGTGACAAGGGAAGTAATTTTCTTCAGACGTGTGAATGACTGCTGTACTCTACAACATTTAGATTATCATTCTTGCAAAGTATTTGTTTTCTTCTAAAAAGGATAATTATGCTTTCAGTTTCCAGTATGCTATACTAGTAGAGTCTTTAAAGGAGATACCTTTTTTAACTCCTTTCTAGAACAGTCTGTGCTTGTATGTATCATACATTGTTTTCAGTACTACTTTTTGTTATTCATTTTATCACTAAGACTGATAAATCTAAAAATTATTCTTTAATAGAAAAATAAGACTAATAAAAGGAAAATAAAACTAAGGTGGATTTTAAAAATTGGAGATGACATAATGTTAGGTATCATTTCTCATTTGAGAAGATTATTTCTTTTAGAAGAGAGTCAAGAAAATTAATATTTTATGTTTAGTTATGGGTTATTTTTAAAAGTTTACTTTGTTAATGTGTTAGAATATGCAGATGGGTGTTAATTATTTGGTCCATTTTTAAAAGTAAAATTTTTAATTAATATTTGTAAAAGGTATATTTTTGTTTGTAACAAACCACTGTCTTTTTTCAAGGATGAACAGTTTATGAAGGAGCATCATTCTAAGAATTGAGTGATGTAGTATATTTAGACAATAACAGATTCTCAAGAAGGCTTTCAAACAATTGTAAAGATTGATGTTTATCCTGCTGAGCTAATGGGGAATGTTATAGTATAAAAATTACTTGTATACCAATATAGAGATGTCATTTCCAAAACTGGTTTAACAGAAACCAAGCAAAATCACAGATTTGTTCACCAACTAGAATTCTTTCGTAATTAGTCCAAGTGAACATTTTGAATGTCATAAGCTTTATAAATGAAAATTGCCTAGTATTTAGCAAGTTGTAAATGAAATTTATACCTTTTTCAAAAGTTAAGCTTTCTATTTAATTAGAAATTTGGTGGTCCTCTTAGTCCCTGATGAATCAAGGCAATCACTTCCATGTTAGCTGGTTGGATTTGTAAGTTATAAAGACCGGGTCCTTTATACCTTGAGGATGATTGCACTGGTTTGAAGTCAGTTACTTAAATGGTGAGATAACAAATGTGTTCTGTTACTAAATCTGTTTTAAACCCTTGGAGAGACTTGAAGATTTCGGTTTATAGAAATTAAGCATCTTTTGTGCAGATCTTTTTTTTAAAAAACAAGAATTGGGGGAAAGGTTAGTTTTTATGCATGCAACTTTGAGAATTTTTATTAAGAAAATGACATAATGAAAAAAATATTGTAGCCAAGAACATAAATGGCCATGTTACCAGTAATAATTGTTGTTTTTCTCTTCATATTGGCCAAAAGGGAATGGAAATGTTATCATAGGAATTTGTACATATGCTACTGATTTGCCTAGAAAATAGTTTGGTATCACTTTGCAAACATAGGGCCAAGTGGCACTTTTATCTATAGGACAGATTAATACAAATGAAGTGGGAGGGGTTTATTTTTGATATTACTCTTATTAGTTTTCAAGCTTTGATAGTGTTTAACTGAAAAGTGGTTTAGAAAGGGCTAGATCCAATGTGTTCACATTAAAAAATTGATATCAGATGTAATTTTAAGTTCATTATTTTTCAAACTCAAGTACCATATTGGCAACCATAATACTGTCATAGGTGCTCTGTTCTTTAGATATTCTTGGGGGGGGGGAGGGAAATGGCATTTGTATGATATATGTGTACATATATATATACATACAGTATATAATCTGAAGCTCTGAGAGCTCTTAAGTCAGGAATGCCGAGTATTATAGTATATTGAGGTTAGATGAAATTTTACATTTTTGCGTGTTCTATTGCATACCTTTTGGTAGTTTCTTGGACTGCATTACTCCAGCACTCATGATTGATTTTTGTCTTCTAATTTTCTTCCAAGTGTTTTTTATTTTTAATTATTATTATTTTCTTTGGCTTGATACTTTTAAACATGTTACTAGTCACTTGAAAACTCCCTACCCCAGAGTATTTGGTTTTTATGCTTTGTCTCTGGCAGCTATAACAGTGGTAAGAACATTTAAAGATAGCTTCTAGAAGGTACCACTCATATTTCAGATATCATCCTGGGGGAGGAATTTTGGTCTTTTCATTTGAGCAGGGATTTGGTCAGAAAATGGGTTTTGATGGAACGTCAGCAGCAGTGCTAGTATATGAAAGCACAATGCCAGCCAGGCAGGCTGTCCAATCAGAAGTCATCTGGCTGAAGTTTCTCTCTGTCTCTCAGGCCTACTCCCTAGGATCATTCTGACCATTCGGGTAACATGTGGAATCATACAAAGGCTTAGGAAGAAATAAGTGTGTTTAAACCAGGATGCTTTTATTTACTTGAAATGACTTCAACCTAGATTTCTTCTTTTCATTTTTAATATGTTTTAAATTCTGTGATCAAATACGGTCAGCATAAATTTGTCTCTTTATTTTGAAGATAAAAGCTGCTTCATTTTTGCAGGATTAAATAAAGCTTATATCTTAAAGTTAAGATTTTTTTTTTTCATTAAAGTGTGTTTTAGAAACTGACTATATACATTTTTTAGTTATTTTCAAGAGGCTTTATTTTACTGCCTTTGTAGCCCTGAAGACTGTTGGTATATTGTTTTCCATTGACTTAATACAAAAGTTGTATATTTGTTTGGATTATATTGACATTTTCTTTGTAAATGTTTGGTGTAACTTGCACTTTTAAAAATTACCCGATTTGGGTATTATCAACTTGAGAAATTCCCTCATCAATTAATTGTCAACTGACTTTTTATTCTTCTCCTTTCTTCAAAAAAATGGGACTTTTTTAAAATGAAAACTTTTCATTGATTGAAGTATTTTAGCACCTATAGTCTAGCCTTATAGTTGTAAAAGAAAAATACCAATAAATTAGGTTTGTCTAGCCCCATTAATTAGAATTGAGGCCCTTATTCTTTTTTCATCTTGGATAAAGATAGAAAAGCAACTCAAGTGAATAAATATTCCCAATTTTAAATGAGTGTCTTACCCCAACATTAATACTGTCTATAGGATGCCAAAATATCCGTGGATTTGTCCAGAATGGTAAAAGAATTTTCAAAGCAACTATTGTCATAGTGGAGGCCACATGTAATCATGTGGTTAAATTTATTTCACTTAAAATTGGCCTGGTTAACATCAAAGAGATGCTGCCTAAATCTGATTTCAGATGAGGAGGGAGAAAGAAGTGTGCTTAGTAAGCCTGCAGAGGAAGAGTGGTGGGAGGAAATTTGCTCACTCCGTTGTACAAAGCACAACCAGAACTTGTGAGTGGCTTACTTGAAGTGACTTCATACATCTTGAATACTTTTAATGTTGATGTGTTGACTTTTTTAAGTTGACTGCACAGTCACTGTATGTACTAGGAACTGGTTTCCTTGACTTTCTAGAATCATTGGCTAAGAGAGGCACTAATCCCTGCGGGGTGGAACATACCCTGAAGCTGAGTCAGTATGGAAGAATTTCCAATAAATCAAACAGGGTGCTGCAGCTCCATCTGTCTCAGGCTCACGGTAAGTTCTGACTGATTAGTGAATGTAGCTTAAGCCTTTGTATGGGTCCTCAGGGGCAGACTTCAAGAGGGACCAGATAACGTTTGAATGGAGGGATTATATTTCAGGTGTTTTAGCTTGAAATTTATTTTTTAAAAATATAAAAAGGGGGGTGGGGGGGGGAGGAGGGGATAGAACAAAGCCTGTGAAACAAAACTGATATTATAAAACAGGCAGAGTTGTTTAGCACAGAGAAAATATTGACCTGTCTGCATTCTGGTACTGTGGGTGCAGGTCCTAGCTTGGTATGACGATACATTTTTAATTCTCACCAGCAAGAAAACGGAAAAGGAACAGTCTTCAGAAAATGTCTTTGAAAAAGGTCAAGCAGTGGGGAATTCAGATGTTACTACTTCATACAGGCATTATTTAATACTTGCCTACAGACATAGAGCTTCTGTCTGAGAAGCATTTCAGAGATGTGAAAGGAAATCCGAGATCGTTGAAAAATTGGTAAGGACGGGAGGAAATCCCTGCAGATACGATCTTACGTTAGTTGGCCAAGTGAAATGAGCTAGCATTGTGTTGGGGAGGTTTTATTTTCTTAAGTTTTTAAAATTGAATCGGTAAATGCTTTATAGACGTATTTTTATCCAGGTGCCACTCCAATTTGTGTGTGTGATAAAATTATTTATATTAAAAGTGGGAAATAATTTGTCAGCATTTTTCTGTGAGTATAGATTTATCAGGGGTGGCAAAGAGGAGTGCTAGTTAGCAGTTTTCCAATGTAAAGTCATCCCTAACTGATTTGTCCACATGTTGGTTATCATCCCCACCCCAAAAAGGAATTACCCTAACCTGGATGTATCACTTGAAAATTTTTAGAAACAATAATCAGGGAAGTTTCTAGAGAGAAAGGTGTTTGCTTTTTTTGGTTTTCCTTTGAGGACTGGGGTAACAAATACCTCCCCCCAAAATTATCAGCACAAAACAGGGTATTGATTTTCAACTCTGATGTTGCTATTGGAGTTGAATACTAAATAAAGAACTATAATGAGGAAAATACATTTCTAATACAATTTCCTACATTCTAGAAACATCCCTGTTTTAATTTTTTTACTTAAATCTTTTTGTGCTTTATCTGTGTAAAGAAAGAAAATGTACTGAATTATAAAGCATTTTATTAACACTATGTAAATAGCTGCTTTGTGTTCAGAATAGTAGCATTGCTTTGTATATTAAAGTGATCCTTGTGAATTTGTGAAATATTGTCATAAAGTGCTTTTTCTTACTGTAATCTTTGTGGTAAAAACTGTCATTGCCCTTTACACACATTTATGTGCAGTCACATAAAACATGCTTTTAAAAACTCAAAGTCTCTTTTTTGGGGATGGGGTCTCCATCTTGTTTTTCGCTAGTAGTGTTCAGCTATATTTTCTTGGAGTTACGTTTGTTACTTTTGTTAAATGAGCAAAAGTTATGTTAGAATATGTCACAACCTTGTGTTGCAGAGCAACAAGAAACTAATTCAAGCAACAAGAACCTATCTTCCGTTAATTTTATGTCTTCCTAATTTTTAGCACAAGATTTCTTTGTTGAGTAAGATTGAACAGTGCCTATTTGAAGATTCGGAGATGTCACTGCTATATTGAGACAACCAATGGGAGACATGTGACCAACCATCTCTGATGTCATAAAACGCATGCTTGCATTGGAAGAACAATAACTGCTAACTTCTCAGGTCCCCTTATAATTCCGAAGTGCTGTGGTCATATAAAAGGAGGGAATGTGCTTAATCTGCTCCTTGCTTAAAGCATATGAATAAAAGACTCATACTATTAACTCAGTTTCTGAAAACAGCAGTTGCATTTATTCTAAGTAAATTGTCACGAGGTGTTTATGAAGCCTGTTAACACCTGCCATTGTATTAAAGGAATTATCTGGATACCACATAATTTACTACACACATTTTTGAGAGTGAAAGGGTGATGTTAATAGGGACAACGGACATGAATGAGCTGAGCGACCTGGCCAGGGCGTCTAATGTTTTATGAAAACGTAAAACCACCTTATCAGTGCTTTCTTGGTAAAGCATGTAGGCATCTTGAAGCTCTCCACCCCGAATCATTTTACATGTATCATTCAAAGTGTGTGTGTGTGCGCGTGTGTAGATATGTATATATTATCTTATTGATTTCAGAAAGAGAAACATCAGTGATGAGAATCATTGATCAGCCGCCTCCTACATGCCCACATTGGGGATCAAGCCCACAACCCGCACATATACCCTGACTAGGAATTGAACCGTCACCTTCTGGTTCATAGGTCGATGCTCAATCCGAGCCATGCTGGCCACGCCGAAGTTTAGGGGTTTTAAAGCAAAGGGGTGAGTTGCAATGAATACAATGATCAATAGCATGCCTGATGTGACTGGCCTTTCGTTAGTCCCGATATTGCAGGCTCTTATTTCACTTGTTTTAAAAGACCGCATTCATGTACAATACTGGCAATTTATGGATCTGGTAAACAACGAGTATTTCTATTTCTTGGTTACCTATTGGAATTGTGTAGAACTGATACATCACACAATACTCAGAACTTTTAATTCACCTTTATTTTTAAATATATTTTTGTTGATTTTAGAGAGGAAGGGAGGGAGAGAGAAAAACATCAAATAGGAGAATCACTGATCGGCTGCCTCCTGCAAGCCCCCCACTTGGGTTATCAAACCCATAATCTGGGCATTTGCCTGACCAGGAATCAAACCTGGGCCCCTTCAGTCCCGCAGGCCCATGCTCTCTATCCACTAAGGCAAACCGGCTAGGGCCTGCCTTCACCTTTATTAAAGTAAATCCTCTATTTACAGTATGCAGAAAATAATGTAGCAGGTATTTTCATATTCAAGATACTCTTTCAAAGGAAGGAGGAGATCTTGTTTCTGATGTCTTACAGAGGAAATCTACCTCTAATATCAAATACCATACCGAGATGATAATGTTTGTGTGGTCTACATTTGTTAAAAGGACGGGGGGATGTTGGTGTGTGCAAGCAACTTCATCAAGTCTATCACAACTTCATCAAGCCTATCAAAGATAATCATTTAACCCAAAGATCAATATCATCTAAATGGAATGTATCTTTTTCACTCCACCAATTTACTACTGGACACTGGGAAGGCAAAATAAAAGGCAGAGCACTCGTGGTCCTCAGGAAGCTTGCAGTGTTCTGAGGAATCTAAACAAGCAATGACAAACATGGAAGGAACTTCTCCTTGGAAACGAACCTCTCGTGGAGGGGTGAGATTTAAAACGTCTTCACTGTCATCCTGTGCACTCTGAGGGGGCAGCGGGAGCCTAAGAAAAAACTACAGAAACTTGAGAAAGGGGAGAGGTGAAGGGCAAAGCTACGGCTTTTGATCTGAAGACAATAACCCAGTCACAGCACATGGAGGTGCTGTGATTTTACATGCTTTCAAAAGTAACAAACGTTATTTTTACTGATTCCTCTGTTGGTATACCTACATCCGAAATTCATCCAAAAAGCATGCTGTGAGACTGTAGAAAACTTGCATCCCCATCTCAAACAACCAAAAGTATTTCAGACCGAAACGGGCAGACAAAAGGTTTCAACAGCATTAACAGCTCAGAGAATGGATGTGAAACCTTGTTTTATATTCAGAAAATTAGGGGAAAAAATGAGCTTAAACGTATATCTCAGAATGTGTTTAAAGTGATTTGCATGATTTCGGCTGAAGCAAAAACAAGCTCGCTGCTTTGAAGATGCCATCCCGCCAGCCCTTCCTGCTCTCAGTGCAAACCTCTTAGCAGCAGGGAGGATGGGCATGACAACAGGAAGCAAAGCCCCCGCTCCCTCTTAGCGTTAACTGAGTTTCAGTGAGTGAAGTAATGACTATCACCTCACAGCAGCTGGCTCCTCCAGAACCTTCGGTTAGACTTTCTGTAGAGGAAGCCATTTCATTAAACGTGGGATTCCCCCGGCTAAGACCTTAACTGACGCATTAAATGACAGCATTCCTGTAAAGTAGTAGCCAACTACAAGCCCTCCCGCTGGCTCCTCTTCTGGGCTTGGTAAACGTGTACATCTTTTTCAGGGTCATAGTGAACCTTACTCACGGTGAACTGCCTCTCCAGCATCGCCAGGAAGCTGGTATCTCGCTCGTAGCGGATTCGGCAGGCTAAGAGAATCACCGAGTGGCTGCCACAGAGGTGCGCCAGAGTTTGAAGGAGGTCCGTGAATGTTTCTTCTAAATAGATGATATCGGCTCCCAGAATCAAGTCAAACTCTCCGGGTGAAAAGCTCCCCAAATTCTGTCCCCAAGTCAGCTCCTTAACCACGGCCTTGGGTTGGATATGCAGAGGTAAGTTGGCTTCCACGTTTGACCTAAGAAATTCTAGTGCTACTTCTCGATCCGTGATAGTCACCTGAGCACCTAGAACGTGGGGCAGAGAGAGAGGAATCTCACATCAGTACAATGCCTAGGTCTCGGTCAAGTTGAAGGGCAGGGTGGGGGTCTATAGATGTTTCCCCTGATGTGCAGATCGCGCCCTTCAGGGTGGTTGCAGGCTAGAACAGTGATCGGTAGCTTCTTCTGCACAGCCTGCCCTGAGAGTGAACCTTATAAAATGCGGGGACCTAAGTGACAGCGAGCGGGCAGGGGCTTCTCAATTCGGCAGGCCGAGCTGGCCCGCCCTCCAGAGGCGTCCACCTCTGCGCTTCATTCATTAGGTCGCACTCTTGGAGTCATAAGGCTTCTGGGTGAAACGGAATCCGGCAATGAAAAACCTGGGAGCAAATGATTATGAAGATGACAAGATAGCAGAAACAGGGAAGGGCTACTTGCTGGGATTAAAGCTTTAAAGAGGATCGAGGAGGAGATTAACTGGCTACTAAGAAATCCTAGCCTACTTCTCCTTATGTTGTTAAAAAGCAGCCAATCTATATGTATTTATGTTACAAGTGTGTGTGTGTGTATGTGTGTGTGCGCGCACACATGCATGGTTATTGAAAAATGGTAAACATAGAAGTTACTAGATTGTGGTGTACTCTCTGGCTCTCAGAAGCATATATCCCTGCCTTCCCCTTCCTCCTCCTCCTCTATCTCCCCTCCCCCCACGCCTTTACTGTTGCCTCTCTCTCTCCCACCATACAAGGGCCCTTCTCCTGCCTCTGTAACTCAGTTTCCTGAGCCCACGCGCCCGGCTGCCTCACTTCTGCCACCTCTGTAACTTTCTCAGTAATCGTTCTCTTGCAATTTGAAAAGAAACCACTAGGTTGTTTAAAATGCTGTAGGTTAAAATGTGCGAGCATGTCCTCTAAGTGCTAGGTTTCCACAGGCAGTGTGTAAAATTAGTGAGGCAATATTTTACTCATCTCCTTCTTGTGGGTTTTTGCTGTGAACAAAAGATCCACCAATTTTTTGAACCAATATATGTGAGAGAGGCTGAACCCTTAAAATGAAGCACCACAAAAATTCAGCCCTGAAACGACCCGGTTCATCTACATTAGAATAACGACATAGCATGTACGGTCCTGTTTAATTTCGGCCCAATCAGTTCTGGGATTTGAAATTCTGTTTCATTCTTTCCCAAAGTTCCCATGTGCCCCCTTCTTCAGTTTGTTATCAGCACGGGTGATCCCCCCGGATTCCGGAGCTGCTGTGGAAAGCACCATTTCAGAGGCAGCTATACTGAAGGTTTCTTATCTCGAGCTGCAACGCTAGGTTAGGATGGTATGTAATTCATTCTGACATTTACAATCCTGAGTGTGAGATTGTGAGAGTGTCCCAGTTGTTAGATGTTACAAACATGGACCTACTACCGCTTAGTCTCTCCATTGCTAGGCTGCGTGCTGATTGGGTGCGGGAGTCAGTGATCCTTCATCTCTCCTGAAATCACAGACAGCCCTTCCCAGTTCGACTCAGAACTTTCTCTCTGGATTTCACACACACACACACACACACACACACACACACATTAGAGGCCCTGTGCACAAAATACATGCACAGGGTGGGGAGGATTGTCCCTCAGCCAAGCCTGCACCCTCCCCAATCTGAGGCCCCTTGAGGGATGTTTGACTACCCGTTTACAGAGATCGGGCCATGGGGATGTGGCCGGCCTGGGTGAGGGGCTGATGGCTGTTTGGAGGCTGGCCACAACCCCTTCAGGGTGGGGGTCCCCACTGGGGTGCCTGGCCAGCCTGGGTGAGGGACTGATGGCTGTCTGTAGGATGGCCAAGCCCCCTGGTGAGCCAAGCTCCTAGCCCCTTCTTTTTTTCTTTATTTTTTTCAGCATCTCCTTGAGTGAAGGCCAGGGCTAGCTGGAAGCAGGTATTTAGGATTTATCTTATTTACTTATTTATAATTAAAACTTTGTAGCCTTAAGCAGAGGCCAGGGCCAGCCAGAGCAGGCAGGAAGCTTGGCTTCCTCTGTCACCAAGGGTAACCCAAGCTTCCTGCTCACTCCAGCTCCATGGCAGCCACCATCTTTGTTGGGTTAATTTGCATACCCACCCCTGATTGGCTGGTGGGTATATCAGAGTGATGGTCAATTTGCATATTTCTCTGTTATTACTGTAGATGTTGATTGATTTCAAAGAGGAAAATAGAGGGGGAGAGAGAGAGAAACATCAATGATGAGAGATTATCATTGATCAGCTGCCTCTACAAGCCCCCTACTGGGGATCAAGCCTGCAACCCAGGCATATGCCCTTGACCAGAATCAAACCCACAACTTTTCAGTCCATAGGCTGACGCTCTATCCTCTGAGCTAAGCTGGCTAGGGCTATCTCTGGATTTCATTATATATATATATATATATATATATATATATATATATATATATATATATATTTTAAGCGAAGGGAAAGGGATAGAGAATTAGAAACATCAATGAGAAACATCGATCAGCTGCCTCCTGCACACCTCTTACTGGGGATGTGCCCGCAACCAATGTACATGCCCTTGACTGGAATCGAACCTGGGACCTTTCAGTCCGTAGGTTGATGCTCTATCCACTGAGCCAAACCAGTCAGCACTGTGCTCGCAATATGGGAAATCTAGCCATTTGCATATCTTGGTGTTGATTTCAATAGTTCTTCGATGTAGGCCTCCTCTACTGCCTGTCTCGGCGATTTCTGAAGCTGCTTCTGAGCTGCTCAGCATTCCAGGAGTCTTAATAAGATGCTGACAACAGCTGGCCATTCCCTGGAACATCTGTCAACTCCACAAACATTCGAGTGGCCATCGGACAAAATCCCCCACCCTCCCAGAGCCTGCATTCAGGTGAGGAAACAGACAAAACAGGCTTTAAGAAAAAGAATATCCACCCAGTATGTTAGTGAGAGATATGCACCAAGGGAAAAATAGATCAGGGAAGAGACATGAACTGCCAGGCAGTAGGGAAGGGGGTGTGAAATCTGAGGTGGGGTGGGAGGGGAAGGCCTTGAGAAGACAGGCAAGGCCTGGAGGAAGGAGTCGCTGAAGACACAGGCGCAGGCACCTGGGGGAAGGATGTTCCTGGCGGACAACAGCAAGGGCCAAGGCCCGGAGGGGAGCGGCTGAACGAGTGAATGAGGAAGAAAGCAGGAGATGAGGTCACGGAAGTAACAGGAAGGGAGGCAGAGGACGCAGGGCCTCCTGGGTCCTGTTTTGAAAAGGCTCTGGGCAGAAAGAAGCGAAAGGATTAAGCACAAATTGGGAGTTACAAAATAGTCACAGGGATGTAAGAATGGCATAGGAGATATAGTCAATAGCACCTGAGCATATTATTTTTTAAAATATGTTTTATTGACTTTTTTACAGAGAGGAAGGGAGAGGGATAGAGAGTTAGAAACATCAATGAGAGAGAGATCGATCAGCCGCCTCCTGCACACCCCCTACTGGGGATGTGCCCGCAACCAAGGTACATGCCCTTGACTGGAACTGAACCTGGGACCATTGAGTCCTCAGGCCGATGCTCTATCCACTGAGCCAAACCGGTTTCAGCACACCTGAGTATATTATTGACTACACTACAGTGAGGAGGCCAACACAATATCCAGGTGGAGGTTGGTGGCTGGATCTGGCTGAAACCACCCCACACACCCTCACGCCACTGCAGACACAGCCCGCCACCAGGGTGCCCTCCTCACTCGCTCTGTGACAGTCTGTGAAGAGCCTGACCCTGGCGGTCCCGCCCCACGGGTGCGGATTTCTAGAGCAGAAACAAAAATGCTCAGAGAGCCAATCACACTTGTGAAGCGTCACTTTGGGCCAATCAGTGAGCTAACAGACTTCCATTCACATCTCATTCGATCACCAGAGTGCAAAGAGGGCGACCGTTTCCCTGTGTCATAGGGAAATTGCAGTTTAGGAGTTAAGCAACTTGCCCAAGGTCACTCAGCTAGTGGTTATGTGTCAAAACCAAGTGTCCTAAACCTATGCACTTCACCACAGTGTCACTATACCAGCCAATGAAGTTTGTGTTTGTTTGTCTTAATATATTTTTTTTATTGATTTCAGAGAGGAAGGGAGAAGGAGGGAGATAGAAACATCAATGATGAATCATTGACTGGCTGCCTCCTACACACCCCCTACTGGGGATCGAGCCCGAAACCTGGGCATGTGCCCTTGACCGGAATCGAACCTGGGACCCTTTAGTCCGCAGGCTGACACTCTATCCACTGAGCCACACTAGCGAGGGCGGCCAGCCGGTGAGGCTGTGCATGAAGCCCCTGTTCCCCGGAGGAAACAGAAGCTGCCTCTGCGCCCCTCCCGGTCAGCTCCTCCGTTACTAGGGGCAGAGGGACGTCAGTGTCGTGGAAGGAAGAAAACATGGGGGGCTGTGTCTGATGAGGCTCAGTGGCCCACAGATCTAGACTTCGGAGGGTGGCTTACTGTCCTGGAACCTGTTTCATTTGGAAGATGGAACTGAAGAGTAACGCCTCACACACGTGGGACTGTTACAGGGCTCACCCCGGGGGGACAAAGGGCAGGGTAGCAGCGAGGGCTGGTAGGTGGCCAGGTGCTGTGTCTACAGACAGAAGCCCATGTCAGTTTCCGTGTACTTTCCCCGCCACCTGCCCGTGCTCCCCATTAACATTCTGGAAGGAAAGTTTAAACAGAGAAAGGAATACAGAAAAAGGAGATAGGAGGAGAGCAGAAAGCAGTGAGGTGTCAGCATCATCCTCACCTGCAGGCTCTGGGGCCGGACCTTCCTGTGAGAACTGCATTCTAACAGGAGCCCCAAGTGACAGTACTGACGTGTGAACATTACACATGGGATCTCAGAAGCTGGCCTCTCCCATCACTGCCTAACGCAAACTGTATGAGCCAGGTATTACTTATTAAATAATGAATAATAAGTAAAGAAAAATCAGATACTAACGAGGCTTAAAAATACTCCAGGCCTAAATTAATGTCTGTCTACCAAACAAGCAAACAAAATAATGACAAACCTTGATATTAATCAATTCAAAACTGTATGCCGTTAAAACAATGTTTTAGTAGCAGGGCCAACTTTGCAATGGGGGGAAAAAGATTACCTACTCTACCCACCTCCAGGGTTAAATCCGACAGTGTTTGGGAAAGCACCTAAACTGTAAAAAAGAAAAAAAAAGAAAAAAGAAAAAAAGAAAAAGCTATGTACATGAAGAAGATGGTTCTCTTTGAAATCAAGCCACCTTCAGGTCATACTATCAGCATCATGAAATTGAGGGGGCAAAGCAACGTCATGAGAAGTGTAAATCACAAGACAAGAGATGGGAGGGCCAGCTTGCAGGGCTCAGGGTCGACCTATGTATGAACCAAGAGGTCACTGTCCAGTTTTGGGTCAGGGCACATGCCTCCGTTGTGGGCTCGATCCCCAGTGTGAGGAGGGCAGGAAGTGGCCGATCCATGATTCCCTCTCTTCACTGGTATTCCTCTCTCTCCCTTCCTCTCTGATCAATAAAAATACACTTTAAAAAAAGGAGAGAGAGGGAGAAAGCATTTAGCCTTGTTGGATTGGAGTTAAGAGCACCAGCGGGTAGCCCATAACTCCGAACTCAGAAATCCAGAGGGCAGCAAAAGAATCCAGCCCGGGGAACCACACAGTGGGTCTTACATCCAGAAAAGAGCCCGCGCGTCACTCACCCAGCAGGGCAGCCACGATGCCCACCAGCCCCGTTCCAGCGCCCAGCTCCACAGCAGAGCGGCCCCGGAGCTGCACGGCTCCCATCTCCAGGTACGTGCAGAGGACCACGGCCTGCGTCAGAACACGGGGGGGGGGATGGGGTCAACAAGGGCTGCAGTTTCAGGCAAGCTCTGTGCTGGCAGAGACATCCCCCGCACCCAGTGGTTCTCAACCTGTGGGTCGCGACCCCTTTGGGGGGTCGAACGACCCTTTCACAGGAGTCGCCTAAGACCATCAGAAAACACCTATTTCCCATGGTCTTAGGAACCCACAGACCGCTCCTCGGTGTAGCAAAGTGTAGCCATGTAGTTTGTTGTTGTCCTAGGAAGACTGTTGCCTATGCTACACCACGATTCAAGACAAAATTCCATTTATTTGTCATTAGAAATAAATATTTCACAATATATAATTACATATTGTTTTTGTGATTAATCCCTATGCTTTAATGATGTTCAATTTGTAACAATGAAAATACATCCTGCCTATCAGATATTTACATTACAGTTCATAACAGTAGCAAGATTACAGTGATGAAGTAGCAACGGAAATCATTTTACGGTTGGGGGTCACCACCCCATGAGGAGCTGTCTTAAAGGGTCGCGGCCTTAGGAAGGTTGAGAACCACCGCCCGCACCCCTCTCCCCCTGCCAGGGTCAACTGCCAGGCGAGCAGCACACTGGGAACGCAGGTGCTGCGGGAGGTGGCCGCCTGGAGCACGTGGGCACAGCGGCCGCCCCGGGCCCTGATGGGGACCGCAGGGTCCACGCCACGGCCCACGCGACACAGGGTCCTGCTGAATCTGGGAGGATTCGTTTCTTATGTGTCACCGCTTGCACGCGAGGCTTCCGAGACCCTCTGGCATGAACAGTCGCTGAGATCCTGCTGAAGGGAAGGTCCAGTTTCTGAACCCAGCTCCGGTCAGCAAGGCCACCGCGCCCCCCAGGAAAAGCGGAGCGGCGCCCTCGGTTCACGGAGCGGCACCCAAGGCTCCCGGCGCTGCGGGCCTCGCCCCGGTCGTTACCCAGCAGGAGCCCTCGCCATGCATTGCCGGGCGTCCAAGAGTGAGTGGTGGCCACATTTTGCATACGTGGCCTGTGCGTTAGCAACTGCATGCAATTCTGCAGAAGCGGCCGTACACTGTGAACGTGGTTTTAAAATCGTTCGTTTTCGTGGCCACTTACTCCTGGTCTAGTTAGCACCTGCTCTTCTCGGGGAGCAGTTAGGAGGCTCACCCAGTCCTCGCTGCTGTCTGTCTTTACTACGCGATCTAGGAATACTTTTCAGGTAGTTAGTTACCCTGGACGAGGTTCCTTGAAGTATTATTCGGTTAGGACATATGGATTTTTATTCCCAAATGTGCCTCTAACTTCCTTAATACAGTGCAAAAATCTGTGAGACTGTAGCTACACCAAGCGGTTATCCAACATCAAATGGGCTGCCCCCGAGTCCTAGGTGTGGGGCTAAATGCTGGGGGCAAGTCGCTGTCACAAGCAGCTGACGACAGTGCTCGGAGGGGGAGAAGGAAAAAGGCAATTAGAGTATAATTTGGGGAGCATTACAACCACGCAGAACTTAAAGGAAACACGTAGCCCTGGCTGGCTTGGCTTAATGGAGAGAGCATCGGCCTGTGGACTGAAGGGTCCCGGGTTCGATTCCAGTCAGGGGCACGTGCCTGGGTGGCGGGCTCGATCCCGAGTAGGGGATGTGTGGGAGGGAGCTGATCAGTGATTCTCATCACTGATGTTTCTAACTCTCTCTCTCCCTCTCCCTTCCTCTCTGAAATCAATAAAAAACTATTTTTAAGAAAACACATGATCTTCACTTTGGGCTTTGTCCTTTTACAATATCCTCTGTGCGGTATTTTAACTTCCCTCAACTTTTACCCTTAAAAAGCAATCTCTTTGGGCGAAGACGATCAGGAAAGTGGGTAGAGTATTTTTGGAGGGGATGGGGTCGTGAAGATATTTAAAAATGGAGCATGGTGATAGTTGCACCACTCTGAATTTACTTTAAAAAAATCAGTTCGTGGTGCACTTTAGGTGACATGTACAGTATGCGAATTATATCTCAACAAAGCTGTTTTTTTATTTCTCTTTATAAATAAAGACCAGTCTTTTCATCAATTGCAGATGTTTTCAGAGTCCCCCCCCCCTTGCCCCCCAGGATTTGCTTACCGCGTCCCAAACCACGGCCGCGACGCCCAGCTGCCTCCAGTCCTGGCGGATCTGGATGGTGTGGTTTGCGAAGGAGAAGGTGGCAAGAGGCTTGTGGAACTTCTGCAGCCCCACGCCCGCCGCCGCCTCCTCATAGGGCACCAGGGCCATGTCGGCTGTGCCCGCTCTCTGCCTCCTCTAACCTGCTGGGCAGAAGAACCCTGAGTGCTCTGGCCAGAAAGTGCTTTCTCTCTTTGGAGGCCCCAGTGCTTTCTTTAAGGCGGTTTTATGGATTCAAAGGAATAAACAGAGACGGGGAAAAGCTTTGGTCGAGTTCCTTTTTTACACCAGTGGTTCTCAACCTTCCTGATGCTGGGACCCTATCATACCGCTCCCCATGTGGCGGTGACCCCCAACCATCAGATTATTTTCCTTTGCTACTTCCTAACAGTAATGTTGCTACTGTTGTGAATCGTAATGTAAATATCTTGTGTTTTCTGATGGTCTTAGGCGACCCCTGTGATGGGGTCGATGGACCCCAAAGGGGGTCGCGACCCACAGGTTGAGAACCGCTGCTTTGCACGGTTCTCCATGGGAAGTGAGCTGTGTGGCTCTGAATTCACGCCACGGGGTGTCTTTGGGCAAAAGCACCCAGAAGGCCAGCCCCCCTGCAGGATGCCGCCACGCTTCGCTGCCAGGACTCGGGGGGGGGGGATTTTGGGGGTGAGCCGGGGGCGGTGCCCGCACAGGCGCCGGGAGCAGGTGGCGCTTTCTGCACGGCCCAGCCCACGTGGCCGGCAGCGGCGCCCGCCCCGGCGGGCAGGGGTTCTGCCCATTTGTTTCGCTCCGGCCCGGCCTCCCCCTCCGCGGTGCGCTCCCTGTGACAGCCGCGCCCGCCTGCGCGGGGCCTGGGAAGGGCGCGGCGGGGCTGCGTCTGGAGGCCGGTGCCCGCACGCCCAGACCCGGGGACCGGCAGCGGGACGCGGCGGCTTCCGAGGCCCTCGGTCCCCCAACCTGCCCCCGCCCGCCCCGCTACAACGCGCGCTCCCTTCCCGCGGGCCCCGGAGGAGGGTGGAGACGGGGTGGAGACGGGAGGCGGCGAAGGGGGGACCCCAGGCCCAGCGGGACGTCCCGCCCATCCGGCCCGGGGTGCCGGGAGCTGCCCGGAGAAGGGCCAAAGGTGCGCCAGGCCGCCCCGGAGCGGGTCCCGCACACACCGGGTCCCGCGGCGCGGCCCGGCCGCTACTTACCTCCCGAGCGGCCGCGTGGTGCGCGCTGCGCCCCCCGACCCAGCGGCTGCGGAGACGCCCGGGCAGGCGGGCTGGGGGCGGAGACTCCGGGCGGGGGCGGGGCAGGCGGGCCGGGGGGCG
>JAAGEH010000022.1:7801944-7839118 GCA_011751065.1 Lasiurus cinereus
GGGCGGAGACTCCGGGCGGGGGCGGGGCAGGCGGGCCGGGGGGCGGAGACGCCGGGAGGGGGCGGGGCAGGCGGTCCGGAGGACGGAGACTCCGGGAGGGGGCGGGGCAGGCGGGCTGGGGGCGGAGACTCCGGGCGGGAGGCGGAGGCGGGGCAGGCGGGCTGGGAGGAGGCGCAGACTCGGGGGGGGGGGGGGCAGGGGGGCGGGGGGGGGGGGACCCGCGGGGGGGGGGCGGGGCAGGCGGCGGCGCGGCCCGGCCCGACACGCGTTTCCGGATGCCCAGCCGCCAGGACAGGTGCCCCGCGGTCGCTGGGGGGCGCGAGGCCGGCGCGCGCGCTGCGCGGACCAGGGGGGCGGGCAGGGGGTCGTGGGGCGCTGCCTGCGGGGCATTCGGCTACCAAGTCCGTCTCCGCCGCCGCGGGCAGCGCTGGCGGAGGGCGAGGTGCCCGGGGGCCGGGGACGCTCGGCGGCCGGTGAGCGGGAAGCCGCCGGCGGGGCCCTGGCTGCGCTCGCGCGCTGCTGCCCCTCGGCTGTGGGTGTGTGGGTGCTGGGAGCCGTGCGGCCTCGGTGGCCGTTGGCAGGCGGAGGGCGAGGTTCGCTCCGAAGCGCCGTGGTCACCCACCCGGGCGCGCGGCACCAAGTGCGGGCAAAGCGCAGCCGCGCGGCCGCCCCTGGGCGCCCGGCCTGGACTGTAGAACGGGGTGCCACAGGGCCCGGCGCAGGCTGCAGACCCGGGGCTGCAGCGAGCACGCCAGCGTGTGAGCACCCCAAGGTGTGTGTGTGTGTGTGTGCAGATTCCAGCTTTCCTTTTCTGCGTGGACCCCGACCCCCGGCTCCTTCCCCCGCCGCCGCCGCTCTCACCGGGCTGACGTCAGAGGGAATGACCGCGGTGCTTCTCAGTCCCGGGCACTCGGCTCCGGGAGAGTCCCCTGCAGCGTGTGGGGTGCGTGGGGACCCAGCCCGGGTATTTTGGGGGGCTTTCCTGGCGGTTCCCGTGCCGCCGCGGGGCCTGACGCACCCCCTCTCCCATCCCGCAGGGGGCGCGCCAGGCCTCTCCTCCCCGTTCCCTTAAGGGCCCGCAGGAGGCTGGTGCGGGGGTGGCGGAAGGGGGACTTGAAGTGGACTTTGAAGGTCTCTAGCGAAGGTCCCTATTACTATTACTATTACTATTACTATTATTATTATTATTATTGCTTTGCTGAGTTTATTTTAATTTGTTTTTAATATTTCATGGGATATCTTTTTGAGAGCTGCTTTAAGTTCACAGCAAAACTGGAGATTGGATGCTGAGGTTTCCCGTACCCCCTGCCCCCACACGGGCATGGCCGCCCATGGTCAGCATCCCCAACAGAGAGGGGCATTTGCTGCAACTCATGGAGCTCACAGACACATTAACACGCAAAGACCCGTTGGCATTAGGGTTCATGCTTGGTTGTTGTACATTTTTATGAGCTTGGACACCTGTATACTGATGTATATCCACCATTATGTTATCATGCCCGGTTCGGTATTTACCGGCGTATAAGACGATCCCCAACTTTTCCAGTTAAAATATAGAGTTTGGGATATACCCGCCCTATAAGACGACGCCAGACTTTTGAGAAGATTTTTCTGGGTTAAAAAGTCGTCTTATACGCTGGAAAATACGGTAGTTTCGAAGCCCTAAAAATCCCCTGTGCTCTGCCCATTCAGCTCTCCCTGCTGGCAGCCACTGGCAGCCACTGATCTTTTGACTCTTTTCCTAGCTTTGCCTTTCCCAGAATGTCATGTAGTTGTACTCATATAATGCCTAGCCTTTTCTTTTCTTTTTCTTTTTTGTTAATATATTTTATTGATTTTTTACAGAGAAGAAGGGAGAGGGACAGAGAGTTAGAAACATCGATGAGAGAGAGACATCAATCAGCCACCTCCTGCACGCCCCCTATTGGGGATGTGCCAGCCACCAAGGTACATGCCCTTGACCGGAATGGAACCTGGGACCTTTCAGTCTGCAGGCCGACGCTCTATCCACTGAGCCACACCGGTTTCGGCTTGCCTAGCCTTTTCCAACTGGCTTCGTGAAAGTAGTGGTATGCATTGAAGGTTCCTCCATGTCTTTTCATTGTTTAGGAGCTCATTTCATTTTAGTGCTGAATAAGTTTTCACTGTGTGGATGTGCCGCCGTTTACCCACTGACCAAATGAAGAGCACGCTGGTTGCTTCCAGGCTTGGGCGGTTGTGAATGAAGCTGCCCTAAACATCAAGCGCAGGCTTCGGTGTGCACCTCAGTGTTTTCACTCCTTTGGGGAGCTACCGAGGAGCATGACTGCCGGGTCATAGAGTGGGAGTATTTTTAGTTTTCCAAGAGCCTGCCAGACTGTTTCCCCATGCGCGCAGGCCATGTTGCTTTCCCACCAGCGATGAGTGAGCGTGCTCGCTGCTCCTCAGCCTCACCAGCCATGGGTGGTGTCCGTGTTTTGGATTTTGGCCACCTTCATAGATCTGTAGTGGTATTTCATTGCTGTTTTTGTTTTGTTTTCTTAATATATTTTTATTGATTTCAGAGAGGAAGGGAGAGGGAAAGAGAGAGAGAAACCTGAGGGAAGAGGAGAGAAGAAGAAAGAGAAAAACATTGATCAGTTGCCTCCCTTACCTACCTTGACTGGGGATGGAACCCACAATCTAGGTATGTGCCCTGACCGGAAATCAAACCTGCAGTCTTCTGGCGTGCAAGATGACACTCCAACCAACTGAGCCACCTGGGAGTCATGGTGGGGCTCAACTTAAAAATAAATTATTTTTCATTGTTTGGGGTGTCTCCATAGCGGTTTCCATAGAGGCGTGCCAATTTACACTTCCACCAGTAGTGCACGAAGATTCCCTTTCTCCACACCCTCACCAACACTGTTATCACTTGTCTTTTTTAGAATAACCACTCTAAAGGTGTGAGGTGACGGCTCCTTGTGATTTTGGTTTGCATTTCTCCGGTGAACAGTGATGTGGATAACCTTTTCAGGCACCTTCTTCATGTTATCTGTTAAGCACCATTCCACGTACCAAATGGTCTGGACCATTTGAAAATCTAACTGTTTTCTTATGACTGAATTTTAAGAGTTCTTTGTACATATTGGATAACAGCCCTTCATCAGACGTGTAGTTTGCAGATGGTTCCTCCCAGTGCGGTGTGCCTGTTGTCTGTTCTTTCACTAATACCACCCTTGATTGCTGTAGCATCCTAGGGAGACTGAGGTCAGGTAGTATCAGTCCTTCAACTTGATTCTTATTTAATGTTACCATTTTTTTTCTTCATTGATCTTTCTCTTTCCTTTTTTTCTCCTAATAATTGTCTTTCTCTTACCTCCTCTACCTCTCTGTGCTGCTTATTCCTCTTGACTTTCTTTTTTCTTTTTTTTCCTCTCTTTTTCTTATTTTCCCCTCATTTTATCCTTTTCCACTGGGGAGCCATCCTGGGACACAAGAATAAAGTATGTGCTTTGGAGCCAGAGAAACAGCAGATTTTAATATTGCCTCTGACACTGTAATTGGGATGACTTGGGGTAATTACTCAACCTTCCTAGAACCCAGGTCCCTCACCCACCAGGCCTGGCTCAGGGATTCTGCCCCTTCCCCTGCCCTCCCTCCCCCCTTCTCCATCCTTCTCCCCGCCTCCATTGCTTTCACTGAAATCATCCACAGGACTTAATAAAGCAAAACCTTCCCAGCCTCTCCAGCATTCTGCACACATAGGACATTTGCCTCACCATATTTACTTGCAGTTTATCTGGAAAGTTATTTACTTTTTCTCAACCATAACAGGCAAGCATGTCCTGAGTCCTACAAATGTTCTCACTGCCTGTACCAATGGGCTCCAGAGGCAGCAAAAAGAATGTTTGGAAACATACGCGGCTTGTCTAGCAGTGTAGACACTGAATGGAACTCTGTTTTTCTCAAGATAAACCACGAATAGCCCGTGGCTCCCTGGGAATACTTGAAAATAAAATGTTTAGTCCTCAAAAGAAGTTGGGTGTGTGACAGATTATATTATTGAATCGCCCAGCCCACCTTCTACATGGGCCCTGGTGTCCCTTCCTGGGGAAGGGCTATCTCCCCATCCCGTTGAGGTTAGGCGTGGCCATTGACTTTCCCTGGCCAATGGCACGTGGGTGGGAATGGCATCTGTCTCCTCCGGGCAGGAGCATGAGGTGTCACTGCCCTTTTCCCGGTGCTCAAGAGCTGCATGTCCCAGACTGGGGTGTTCCCTGACCCTGGGCCTCCAGCCGCAGAGCGGCAGCTGACCTGTGAAATCTGTGCCCCGCGAGAGACAGGTAAACCTTTGTTAAGGTACCCATTGAGGGTGGGGAGTCACCACCACAGGATGGTGACACAGCAGGAGCTGACAGAGCACAGATGTGGAAGAAATGTCACAAACCAGGTAGAAGCTTTCAGGATGGGTGGCTTTGTTTAGCTTCTCGGCGAAGGAGACTCATTTTTGGATCTCGGCCTCGATCATGATGACTCCGAATTGCCCTACACCCGGGCCCCCAGTGCCAGCATCGGCCCAAGACCACTGACCCCCTTTATCCAACTGTGGTTTAAGGCTTGAAGACAGTTCACAGTCTCGCTGGGATGTGGGAAAAGGGAGGCGCACTCTTTGTGTTATCTGTAATTCCCAACTGTAGTTTAATCTGAACGAACCGGTCTGTAAATTATGTGCTTTTTCCTTTAGCAAGGGCACGGCGCTTCTCCCCTGCTCCTCACCTGGACCCCGACAGCTGGAAAGGGGGCAGGCGTGGGCATCTCCACCTAGTGTTTTCCCTGGGCACCCTCCGGCTACTGGACTCCCCCCCCTCCTCAGCCCTGAAGGGGGAGCAGGCGTTAGGGTGCGGGTAGAATGTAAAAAGTGCACCCAGAACCTTTGGTGGGTAGCTTTCTATTTTTATCCCCCAGACTAAACTGGCCTTTCCCCAACCATATGACACTTCTTCAGAGCAAAATGGGAGAAGGCACATACTCTTCTGTCTTCTGGAACCAGTCCATGTCTGAGGTCACAGTAGAAGGCGACCCCACCCTGGGCCAGGGGTGGGTTCCTAACCCAGGCTGGGTGAGTCAGTTCCTCCGCAGAGTGAGAATTCACAGTGGCTGTTGGACATCTGTTGTTGTATGATTTCCATTGTGTGGGTAGCAGTTCTCTTCGGCTGATGGTCAGAAGCTCAGTATCTGGGGCCCAAGCGTCTATGTCACATCCCAGCTCTGCAACTCACTGGCTGTGAGGCCTTGTGGGTAGGACACGCTCACCTGTGCCTCCGTTATCCATCTAATAAGATGAGGATAATGTGCTTTAGCTGGTTTTGCTCAGTGGGTCATGTCAGCTTGCGGACTAAAGGGTCCCAGGTTCAATTCCTGTCAAGGACACATGCTTGGGTTGTAGGGGGCGTGGGAGGCAGCCGATATATGATTCTCATCATTGATGTTTCTCTTTCTCCCTCTCCCTTCCTCTCTGAAATGAATAAAAATATACTTAAATAAGTAAGAAGGGGATAATGTGCTGACTAAATTAGTAAACAGATAGGAAACGGAGGTTAAAAAGAGCTAATTTATCTAAAGTGCCTGAGACGGTGACCAGCGAACAGTAAACGTCATGCACATGAGCTCTTCCTGTCGGGTGTTTGGGTGGGGCTGCCCTCAGCCCTGGCTCCAGGACCAGGTACCTGGCGCCGGACTGGCCATGAGCATTTCCTTGTCTCTGGCCCCCGGTGGTTCAGAAGTGGGCAATGGGACCAAAGCTGGACTTACCTGCCCTCCATCCTGAGACGTGCTGGGACTCTCGGAGAACCCGAGTGCCCCGGGCAGGGATAGAAGCCAGCGTTCCTGTAGGTCATCCTGTGCCAGGAGGGCTGACCCAGCAGTGACTGGAGCCGGCACAGGTGCGAGTGGAGGGAGAAGCAGCCTCCTCTGTGCCTGGACCCAGCTGGCTGGGAGTTTCAGTTATTTGAACCTTTAAATTCCCTAATTGGCTTAAGCCGGCCTGAGCGGCCTTGTATTGTCCCCTGCAGGAGAAAGACCAGCCTGATCCCTTCCGTCCGGACTGTTCCCTGAACAAAGGGGATGGGGAGTCGCTGTGTGTGAGTCCCTCCGTGTGCAGAGTATGGGACAGAGCAGCGGGGGCAGAGGGGCCAGGCTCCAGGTGGCTCTGCTGTCCCCAGCCTTTCGTGGCTGCACCTGAGCTCCCAGGACCGCTGACACCCCATGTAACCTGATCAGAAATTTCCCTTTCTTGCTGAAGCTGGCTGGAGTGCCTGATTGAGACAACCAGAATCCCAACGGCCAGTATGTTTTCTGTCGTTGGTCTTTAGCACGTAATGTAGACAAATACAGATATTCTGTGAGGTCCTTGTGTATAATTTGGTGATGGCGAGCTTTCTGTCATCTCTGCCAAACACAGCTTTAATCCTAAGAGATGGGCCTGTGTTTGAAAGACAGATGTCTCCTCTTCATCCTCACTGTCAGCGGATAACTTGAGTGAACACAGCAGATAACTCCAGTTGGTGAAATGGAAGCATGATCTCTAGAACACCTTTCCGGTTGTTCTAGAATGAAGAACCGGCCCCTTCTCTTCCCCCCAGCATCTCCACAAACCCAGCCTGGGAGTGCTGTCCCCTCCCCAGTCCTGAAGAGGCTTGTCCCCAGTCTGTTCCTTTAACCACTTCTTTTTGCCAAACAACTCCAAGAGTCCGCTGTTATCTCAAAATCCAGGGCTTTAAGATGGTGCGTGCTTACTGCCTTTGGGTTTGTGGGAGAGGAACAGCCTTTCTACCCTCAAGGTTCTCCTGGCTGGTCTAATAGTCACATAGACATGAGACAGCAGCAAGAGAAAATAACCAAGCTCAACACATGCATATGTATGGGAACCTGACATACACGAGAGAGTCAGAGACCCCACATGCACAAGAGGTTCAGAGATAGCAAGGGGGACTGAGGTGCGGAAGACATCTCGAGTTAGGGATGAGTTTGGGTGCTTTAGGGACCTCAAGGTTCATTGCAGGATGATAAGAACAGAATCTTAGTAAGTAGACATTTTAGTGCCGTGTACATTAGTCACGGCTCCTAATTTAAGTTCTAAGTACTTAAAAGAGAAGTTTCTTGAGCTGCAGCTAATGTGCCTTTAGCTCAAAACAGTCTACATGCAACGGGGGCACATCTTGGGGTACCTCGTCCTGAACCCCCACCGGTTCTCACTGCTGTCTGCTTTCTGCTCTCTGGCCCTGTTATGTCACAACTACTTCTGGCCAAAGCCTTGGTCCCAGGCTTCTCTGCGGCACTGGACTTAAAGAGGCCCTTTTGCTAGGGACTTTTGTGCTGGGTGTTGGGGCACCCAAGTTGGTCTTGCCCCTCTCCACGCTGCCTCTCGGCTCCCCTGGCTACTGCAGCTCCTCAGAAAGCTGGCCTTCTCTTCCTACCCTCTTGCCTGCTCACCAGCTTTCCTGCAACTTCAGCTTCAGCGTATTCAAAAGTACCCTCTCCACTCTGGCTGGTGCGGCTCAGTTGGTCTGAGTGTCGTCCCATATACTGAAAGGTTGTAGGTTTGATTCCCAGTCAGGACACGAGCCTAAATTGTAGGTTCAATCCAGTCAGGGCACCTATGGGAAGGCAACTGATCAATGTTTCTCTCACATCAATGTTTCTCTCCCCTCCTCCCCCGCCCCATGCAATAAGTATGTTCTCTGGTGAGGATTGAAAAAACAAAAAACTGTCACATCCACACAAGCCCAGGGCTCTGCAGAGCAGCCACAGGGTGCAGTGAAGGAACGGGGAATCTGAGATCACACAACTTGACCCCCAGCCCCACTTCTGCTAGTCCCTAGTCAGGAAACCCTGGGCAAGTCACTGCAGCTCCTTCACTTCATGTCTCCTTATCTGTAAAGGGGAGTCAGAGGCCTGATTCCTCCCCTGTCTGCATCCTTTCCCGCCTGCGTGACCAGGACTAGTGGATTCTGTGCTGTATTTCTGTGCCTCACTCATGTCATCTGCACAACTGGGATCTTACCACTGTCAGCGTAAGAAGTGTTCAAACCGGCAGAGGATTTTTATGAATTTATTTGAGCCAAACTGACGACAATGCCAGGAAGCAGAAATCTCAATGGACTCAGAAAACACTCCAGAGAATGGCAGTTTGTTTTATACCTAAAAGGGAAAAGGTTCCATGAAATCTCCTGGTGGTAGGTTAAGAGAGGAAGGAGAACGGGGGATCTCTGGGGCTGGGTAAGGAGTGAAAGGGTGGGCACAGGAGAGTGCCTTTATGGCACAGACAGGTGGTATTCGGGGAACCAGATAACAGTGAGGGGCTCTGGGTGACCTCAGGCTCCGGTGCTCTGGTTCAGGGACTTGTGCTCTGAGGGGTTGGAAAAGGAGGGTACCCTGACATTTCCATGGTGGTGTGTTATCTTAGATGCAAAAAGGCAGCAGACAGGTTTATGGGAGATAGAGATGGACCCTCACTTCCTGCCCTGCCTCGTGCCCAGTCAGGAATTTCCGTGCTCAGACCATCACCCGTGGTTACCTTCAGCCCCTGAGTTTGTTAGGGTGCCATGCAGGCCTCCCGGGCGCTTGTCGGGTCTGGTACGCGGTCCCTTCTGTATCCACACGTGACCCTGCCCGGCTCAGTGTCAGGAGGAGGAGGCTGTGACCCGCTCAGTGCGTAGACAGGAAGCATTTGCTCAATAATTGCTGTTGCTTCATTCCTCATTGTCGTCTGCTGCTCTAGCTTTTTCCTCGTCAACAAGACTTGTAACCTCCCTGCCTTTCGGTGCGCATATTTTTCTTTTTAAAAATTATTTCTTGTCCGGCTGGCATGGCTCAGTAGTTGAGCATCAACCTATGAACCATGAAATCAAAGTTTGATTCCTGGTCAGGGCACATGCCCGGGTTTCGGGTTCAGTCCCCAGTATGGGGGCATGCAGGAGGCAGCCGATCGGTGATTTTCTCTCATCATTGGTGTTCCCTATCTCTCTCTCCCTCTCCCTTCCTCTCTGAAATCAATCAATCTATCTATCTATCTATCTATAGATATATGTAGAGATATATATATGTAGATATATATAGATAGATAATTATTTCTTTTTATCCTCACCCCAAGGTATGTTTTTATTGATTTTTAGAGAGATGGTGAGGAAGAGAGAGAGAGAGAGAGAAACATGGGTCAGGTGCCTCCATGCATGCCCCAACCAGGAAATCAAACTCTCAACCTAAGTAGATGCCTGACTGGGAATCGAACCTGCCGCCTTTTTTTGTGCACTGGGCGCCTCTCCACAAATGGAGCCCCGGCTAGGGCTCAGGACCATATTTTTCAATCTGTTCACTCGCTGCGCAGGTGGCTCTGGTGACCAAAGTGTCTTCCAGGGACTGGCCGCGGTAGTCATCCCCCTGCCCTCCCCCCACCGTGGAAAAGTCTGATTGTCCCCCTACTCAGCCTTCTCCTTGACCCCTCCACCGCCCGGGCTGCTGGCTCTGGGGCCTGCCTCAGTCAGAGGATGCTGGGAAGGACTTGCATCGCTGCTCAGGCCATGAAGTCAGTGCATGTGTGGCCTGGGGCTGCCATTAGCTAAGTACCACAAACCCACGCTCACAGTGGTGGAAGCTGGGGTCTGAAGTCAGGGCAGGGGCAGGGCCATCCTGCGGGCAGAGATTCGAGGGAAGAGCCCTCCTTGCCTCTTCCAGCTTCTGGCTGGCCTTGGCACTTGGCTTGTGGCAACATGGCCCAAGCTCGGCCTCCATCCGCACATGGCAGTCTTCTCCCTGCATGTCTGCGCCTCCAGCCCCCGCTCTTTATTAGCACGCCAGTCATTGGATTCAGGCCCCTCCTCACCCAGTATGACCTCTTCTCTACGTCATGACACCCGCAAAGACCTGATTGCCACGTGAGGTCGCATGCACAGGTACCGGTGTTAGGTTTTCAATATCCCGTGTCAGGGGCATAATTCAGCCCACAACAGTTAGCAACCAAAGCGGAAAGGAAAAGCAAATGAGGGCAACATTTTAATGAAAATACCTTTAAAAAAACAAAACAAAACGATGGCTTTGCTTTAACCATTTTAAAGTGGAAACCAGAGTAGGATGGTGATTGGGAGCATGGGCCACTGAATCATAGAGCACATGAGCTTAAGTCCTGCAAAGATCACTTTCTTCTTGCCCATGTCGTTGGACATTTGGGAGGTGGTGGTGGTAAGTGAGCAAGCAGGCAGCACAGAGTTTGTGTCTGATTGGGCTCTCGGAGGCTGGTGCCCTGGGTGTTGCAGGGGGGGGTGGGGGGGCAGAGTGTCACTTACCTCCCTCAGCCGCAGTGTCCCATACGCAGGCTTTTGGAATTTACCTCGGAGGCTTGCTGTGAGCAGTCATTGAAACAGTCTCTGCAAAGGAAGGATTTTTTTTTGGGGGGGGGGGAGGGCCTTGCCTGTGTTCTGGCCAGTAGGATGGCAGCCAGAATGCCCCTGTCCGAAGGTGCACAAGCTGGAGGTGCCGGGTCCCCAAGTCTCTGGATTGTGACATGAGCCAGAAATAACCCTTCGTTGGGGTAAGCCACTGAGACCTGGAGCTTGTTCACTGTCCTATCTTCGCTAACACACGAGGGCAGGGCCTCTGAGTGCCATGGCAGGAGAGGGCTCTGGGGGAGAGGCGTTGGAAAGATTAGAAATTTGAAAGATTAAAAGATGAGAGCCAGAGAGGGCGGAGAGGGGAAGCCAGTCCAAACCCGGGAATGGAGAATGCAAATACCTGCAGGCGGAAGAGAGGACCCTCCGGGGAGCAGCCGAGCCAGGGGCAGTACCGCCCAGGACTGGGACTTCTGAAGTATGTACCCATTTCGGCATTGTCACTACCAGGTCTCTGCGGGAGTCCAGGAAACATAGGGAACGCCCTTGCTGACATCAAGGTACAGCCAAAGAGTTACTGCCCTCGGGACATTCAAGAAGCTGAAGGAATAAAGCGCAGTTGGTGCCACAGGAAGATGACCATCTCTTGCCTTCCGGCCTAACTATTCACCACCTTTTCCCCGAGTTCTCCTCTGGCTGCTCAATGTCAAAGCTCTCCTCGGCCTCCCTGCCTGGAGGACAGGCCAGAGCCGCCAGAACTGCACTGCGGGGCCTGCCGGGTGGCCCCAGCAGAGCCTGTGGACTCGCTGCTCGGCCAGGCTTCCCCCCCACTCCCCCGCCCCGGGTCCCACAGCTGCCTGGCACCTGCCGCCCGGCTCCCGCTCAGCACTCGCCAGAAGCCGCAGCGTGGGCAGAGCCTCCGGCCCTGGGTTCCGGGGGGGTTGCCATCACAGCTGTGCGCTTCAGAGAAGCGCCGAGTAAAGGTTTGCTGATGAAGGTGGGGGGGTTCAGAGCCACTCACCCCAAGATACGCCTCAGTGTCATGCAGATTACTTTGAGCTGAGGGCAACTTCAGGTCGACTTCTGCCCTCCCCTTCTTTAACCCCCGGGAAGAACATTGGTGCTTTGCCCATCGTAAGAGATGAGCAGAGAGAACTTCTTTTGACCTCGCTAGAGGGCAGGACCAAGTTCTGTCTATTCGGCCTCTGCTCTTCTTCCCTTTGACACCACCCCACCCCCCACCCCAAGGCACCTTCCTTCATCCCTAGCTCAGGATGTCTTATATTAGCGGTTCTCAACCTGGGGGTCACCGACCCCTTTGGGGTCAAATGACCCTTTCACAGGGGTCGCCTAAGACCATCGGAAAATGCAGATATTTACATCACGATGCATAACAGTAGCAAAATTTCATGGTTGGGGGTCACCACCACATGAGGAACTGTATGCAAGGGTCGTGGCCTTAGGAAGGTTGAGAACCACTGTCTTATATGCCCGTGTTCCCTTTCTGTCTCTGCAGGAGGGGTCTCTGACTCTCACGTATGTGGGTTTCCCATACCTATGTATGTGATAGAACTTGGTTGTTTTCTCTTGCTGGTCTGTCTCATCTCATATAAATTTCCAGCCGGAAGAGCCTGGAGGGCAGAGGAACGTTGGTTCCTCCTCCCCAAATGCTGAGATTCAGTGCCATCGCACCAAATCACTGCCCACCTCACTGTATGTAAGTTTTTAAGTTCAGATTCCATGCGTTAGATGCCTGGGAGTCAACGATGCTGAAGAATGAGTGGTCACTGCCTTTTCTTTGGGTACATGTTTCATGAAGCCGGGGGAGGGGGGGGTCAGTAAAATCCACAGGTGTGCTATCCATTTGTGCAAGAAGCTATTGACTGCTCATCTTGTGATGCTGCCAAGAAAAGGGATGGAGTTGTTACCTGTTCAAAGTCCATGTGCCTGATGCTTCAGAAGGTCACCAAAACCCCAAATGTCAAAGGTTTGGAGTAAAGAAAGAATTATTGATTCTCAAGGCTCCAGCCAAGAAGATGGGAGCCCTAGTGGTACCTCAAATTCATCTTCAGAAAGTACAGAGTTCAGGCTTCTTTTATGCCATGGGAAAGAGAAATGGGAGTGGTCAGAGGTGACTGACCGTAGCAGACATCTGGGTGCCCCGGGGTCTGAGGAAGATTGTCCTAATTGATGTGAGTCAGATCAAGTTCCTGTAAATCTTTGCTAACCAGATCATACTTCCTTCATCTCCTCCAGCTACAAGCAGCATTCCTGTAATGACTGGCCCGTCTATAAGCAAGAGGAGCGAAAGCCTGAAGGCCATGGGAACAAAGCAGGCTTCAAGATGCAGGGTTCAAGCGTTTCATTGTCTCAGAGCCATTCGCCTTTTCATGCTCTGCATGTTAATCTGTGTGCAACTAGAAAGTGTGTTTGACGTTAAGTCAGACCAAAAGATATCATCAAAAAGAGAGCCGTAAATTACCAATTAAAAATGCCAGCTTTTACTTCTAAAACAACTCATGTTCAAACGGCAGGGTCCCTCCTCAGATGACACAGGGCACTTGGAGTTCAGCTTTTCCGATGGGATGATGGGAGCTGATGCCTGTGCAGGTGAGGGAGGGAGGATGCAGACTGAGGGGCCAGGCAGACAGTTTTGGCCTGGAGAGAGATTTTGTTCCATACCCACTTGCGCTAATTGTGTTTTGTTTGTTTCGTTTTATTGTCAGCTTTTAAAGACTAGGAAGGTGTCGGATAAAAATCAAGATACCTGGCTTTCCTTGAAATTTTGAAATATCTCGGGAAACTGGATCTAAATGCCCACAATGGAGGCAGAAGAAAGCAAAACAGGGAATCTCTGGGACTGGATCAAGAACAAAATGGAAAGCCAGGCCAGTCTTGCTCAATGGTTGAGCATCAACCTATGGTCCAGGAGGTCACGATTCGATTCCCACTCAGGGCACATGCCAGTTGCAGGCTCAATCCCCAGGAAGGCGCATGCAGGAGGCAGTCGATAGATGATTCTCTCTCATCATTGATATTGCTATCTCTCTCTCTCTGTCCCTTCCTATCTGAAATCAATAAAAAAAAATATATATATACACATTTTTTAAAAGAGTAAAGTGGAGAGACACTTCTTTTACATTGGTGGGTATGGGATAGTTAATAATGGACATTTATAGCACAGCGAGATGGAATGGAGGAAGTAAGATAGCAATGACGGGGTCTGTGTTCTGCTCTGGTGGCTAGCCTGCCTGGAGGGTCTGGGAAAGGAGAAACCCTGACATTTCAGAGGTATATATCTTAGATGCAAAAAGACAGCAGCCAGCCTCCCTTACGGTAAAGAGTGACCTTTGTAGGGGAAAAATTTGACCTTTGTCTAGGAAGCCACAGGCCTCAGATGTGACTACCCGCCAGGGATTGCTTTTAGGTAGGAATGTTTATGGTCAGACCATCCTTTAGGTTACCTTCGGCCTCTAGGTTTGTAAGGCCCTCCATTCTCCCCTCCCCTGAGCTTGTCAGGTTGAGTATATGCCCTCTCCCCCTTTCTTGAGGACTGGTCTATTGACTTTGAGAGAGAGAGAGAGAGAGAATCAATGTGAGAGCCCAACTTTGATCAGCGGCCTCCTGCATGCCCCCCAATCAGGGATCAAGCCAACAACCTGAGCATGTGACCTTGACCAGGAATCAAATCAGCAACCTCTCGGTGCACTGGATGACACAACCAACTGAGCCACACTGGCCAGGGTTGTGGCCCATTTCTGTGCCAACTTCTCTGAGAGCAGGAGCAGCCTGCAGTCAGTGAGGTGGCCAAGGAAAGCCACTCTTTTATTTTTAATATGTGTGGATTGACGAGAAGAGAGAGGAAGGGAGAGGAAGAGAGAGAAAATCGATGAGAGCAAAACGTTGTTCGCCTGCACATTTTCCGAGGGGCCATTTAGTCGTGATACCACGGGCAGGCACATTAACCCGCACCTGCACAGGGTTGTATCACTTGGTAGTTCTCCAAGAGATCAACTATTGAAAGCTCCTTAATAGGAAACGTTTTTAGAAGGGCGTGTGGAGAAGCAGGGGGGCTAAATATAGGCCTGTATTTACAGAACTGCATAAGCAAAAAGAAAACCGAACAGAAAAAGCTGAATGGAGAAACTTTCTCCTAAAACAGGTTTGTTTGTTTTTTCAGCAGGTGTGAATGTGCATTTTGCTGTAGGTGTGCATTTCTGGAACACTAGAGTTACCTGTAATTTTTTTAAAAATCTGCTGATGATGCTACAGGTACTTCTGATGCAGTCGAATTATGGAAGAAACTGAGGCTGTATCTGCTTTCATTAGAGGTAAACCCATTTGGTTGCCTGATAGACTTGGAAATGGTCACATAGAACACAGACTTTGCAATAGAAGTTTTTTTTAAAAAAAAAATATATTTTTTTAATTTATTTTTTACAGAGTGGAAGGGAGAGGTATAGAAAGTCAGAAACATCGATGAGAGAGAGACATCGATCAGCCGCCTCCTGCACGCCCCCCACTGGGGATGTGCCCGCAACCAAGGTACATGCCCTTGATCAGAATCGAACCTGGGACCTTTCAGTCCGCAGGCCAACGCTCTATCCACTGAGCCAAACTGGTTTCAGCTGCAATAGAAGTTTTACAGGTAAGACATTTTAAAGAGTAAGATTTAAAGAGAGAGACACAGCTGGCAGTCCTAACGTTCCTTTTTGCACAGTGACTTTTCCTCCAGGATCCCCCACTTTAGAGCTTACAGCTCTCAGGGGTTTGTAGGAAAGTGGGTTGTCTCCTGTCCTGGCAGCTGGGTTGTTCCCACAGTTTTAGGGAGGCAGACTTCCTCCACCACTGACCAGCTGGTGTATAGACCAGCACTTTCTGTGGGGTGCCCTAGAGGACACTTTAAACTGCTGTTGTAGTAAACATAACGCAGTGCCCTCTAATACACCTTTATTTATTCCATTTACTTTTGGGGAATGTTGGTTGTGACTCAGTAAATTTATTTTTTAATTTTTATTTTTTAAAGTATTTGTATTGCGCCAAGACCGGTTTGGCTCAGCGGATAGAGCGTCGGCTTGCGGACTGAAAGGTCCCAGGTTCGATTCCGGTTGGGGGCATGTACCTTGCTTGCGGGCACATCTCCATTGTGGGGCGTGCAGGAGGTGGCTGATCTCTCTCTCATTGATGTTCCTGACTTTCTATCTCTCTCCCTTCCTCTCTGTAAGAAATCAATAAAATATATTTAAAAAAATATTTGTATTGACTTCTTACAGAGAGGAAGGAAGAGGAATAGAGAGTTAGAAATATCGATGAGAGAGAAACATGGATCAGCTGCCTCTGGCACACCACCTGCTGGGGACATGCCCGCAACCAAAGTATGTGCCCCTGACCAGAATCAGACTTGGGACACTTCAGTCCCCAGGCTGATGCTCTATCCACCGAGCCAAACCAGTTTCGGCAGTTAAGTTATTTTTATGTGCCACTAATCAGCCCCCAAAAGTGGGTCTAGCCCTAACCAGTTTGGCTCAGTGGATAGAGCATTGGCCTGCGAACTCGAGGTTCCAGGTTCCATTCCAGTCAAGGACATGTACCTTGGTTGCGGACACATCCCCAGTAGGGGATTTGTAGGAGGCAGCTGATTTATGTTTCTCTCTCGTTCATATTTCTAACTCTCAATCCCTCTCCTGTTCCTCTATGTAAAAAAAATCAATAAAATACATATATTTTTAAAAGTGGGTCTAAATCATAGTTCATTTGCCATGAGAAAGTATGGGTTCAACTCTTCGTTTTAGAAAAAACAAAAAGTATTTGGGAAATTTATCAAAAACAATGTATACATGTTCATTAGCATTTTTATGGGGAATAATCAGATGGTACAGTATAGGCCAACCACGTAAGTCAAACAATGTAGACATAAAGATAAATAAATAAGAAGAAAATATCTCTGAACAGAGTCGGGACTGGGGCTCCGTGAGGATGCTTGCTCATTGAGATGCAGGAAAAGTACAATGGGTGAAGGAGGAGGAAAAAGACGCACACTGAGAGGAGAGGAGACAGGATTTCAAGAAAAGCTGTGAGTCAATTTTCTGGTAACCTTCTCACCCTCCTTTTACACGGAAGCCTCATGTGGTGTTCTATTGCAATAGCCAATCTCACCGGAGCAGACTGAAGTTTGATTTGGAGGGACGATGGCCCAATCTTATTTTGTCTTGCTGACATTTTGGGAGGAGCTGAGTATCTCCAGGAAATAATACCAGCATTTTACACTGAGAGTCTAATTGGAATGTGAATAAAAGTGCTATCGGCTAAGGGCCTGTATCCACTGCTTATGTCTTATTTGAAGATCTGACCCAAATATCTGACAATCAAAGATGAATATCTTTCATCTTGTCATTTTTTTTTCCCCACAGTTATGCCATCTGGCTCATTTTACCAGGAGAAAACTTGGCACCCACATTCAACTAGAATGGCCAGCAGTTCTCAAAACATCTTATTTTCTCTTTGCCAAAAACAAGGTAATCACTGATTTCACAGCGTGAGTACTTAAGTAAAACAAATGACTAGAGGGTGGCATTTTTTTTTTTAAGAAAGTAGGATTGGAAGAGCATTTTGGTGTCATCAAATATTTTAACCATGTTCTCAAATATAACTTAATTTATATTTCTGTGTGTTTGTCCCTGAATTTCCGATGTAATTTGACAAATACCTTTTGAACTCCTGCTACATGAAATGGAATGAGCCAAGCACTAAAAGGATACCAAGCAGAAATGGCTCTAACTCTGTAAGAGTTAGATATCGGTGGCTTAACCCAGTGGAAGTTAAGTTCACGCCTACTTACCAGCTCAGCGATGCTGTTCTAGGTCAGCAGACACATTGTTGTACCTGGAGATACAGGGATAGGGCTCCTTCCATCTTTTTTTTTTTTAATTGATTTTTAGTGATTTCAGAGAAGGAGAGAGAAATAGAAACATCCATGATGACAGGGAATCATTGATTGGCTGCCTCCTGCATGCCCCATACTGGGGATCGAGCCGGCCACCCGGACCTGTGCCCTGATGGAAAATTGAACTGTGACCTCCTAGTTCATAGTTCGAAGCTCAGTCTCTGAGCTACGTGGCAGAGCGGGCTCCCTCCATCTTGAGTTACTGTCATGCTCTTTTGCTTGGCAGATTCTCCTTCCTCGAGCTGCTGAAGAGTGGAAGGCAATAGAAGGCGTGCATGTTTCTTAAAGCACCCAGACCAGAGGTGACGCCCATCACTCCCACTTACATTCAGCCGCTAAGAACAGTCACTTGGGCACATGAAACCTGCATGGATGACATGTCGGCCAATGTAGTCCCTGGCAGGGCTGCGCTTTCCTGCAACAACTTCACACTCGGGAAAGAAGGGAGCACACTTGAGGTCTCTGTCCACATTGTGGAAGGTGTGTAGCTTCTACCTTCAAAGAACCTTCGCCAGAGCGGAGAGAAAAAGTTCACAGGAGAGAAATATTATGGAAGAGGTGGCGTTTGAGACGATCCTCGGTGGACAGACAGAACTGCCGGACAGGTTGGTTAAGAGGGGCTGTCAGCCGAGACCGGTTTGGCTCAGTGGATAGAGCGTCGGCCTGTGGACTGTGGGGTCCCGGGTTTAATTCTGGTCAAGAGCATGTACCTTGCTTGCGGGCACATCTCCACTGTGGGGCGTGCAGGAGGCGGCTGATCGATGTCTCTCTCTCATCGATGTTTCTGACTTTCTATCTCTCTCCCTTTCTCTCTGTAAAAAATCAATAAAATATATTAAAAAAAAAAAAGAGGGGCTGTCAGCTGGTGTGAGGGCACTAACAAGGCGTGGAGGCAGGGAGGGAATGTTGAGGACCTCCTCTTCCTGGAACGAAGCTTTGCGTCGGGGAGAGCAAGCTTGAAACGTCACTATTGTGTAAGGCCTTGGTTGTCAGGAGAAAGTGAATTCCACGCCTCTGTTACCACGATTGTCACCCATTCTGAACACTGGGGCCTGCACAATGACAGCATTAATCCCGGACAAGTAACAGACAAGACATTCAGGAGGAAGGGGTACATTTCCCGATAGCAACAGTAATGACAGCATGCTATTGCACTTACAGGCCGTGACAGATTCCAGAACTTTGCTTTTGCTCCCCTGTGTCTTGATATTTGGGAAAAGCAATCTGCACACTCCCACTGCAGACTTTCTCCCTCTCCAGGCTTATGTCACATAGTTAGCTAGAGATGCCAGCGGAAGCCTTACGCTCTGACCAGTGGGGCCTCCTCTCGGGAGGGACAGAGGACCCTCCCAGGGCTGTGAACTCTGAATGCCCACACCAAACCCTGCACATTCCACAAAGGTGATCTCTTCTCCTTCAGCCCATGCTGAGAGAGCCAGCGGCACAGGGCATCAAGCAGGGCACAGGCGGAACCTGAGCAGATGCTTTCCTCTGTGCCTGCCCGCTCACCTGCCCACCAGACTTTCTTCCTCCTCCTCCCCTCCTTTCAGAAAATAGTTAGCGATACAGATTATGTGACAGGTCTGTGATTGGCGTCGGAGTTTGAATAATAAATAAGCTATTGGGTCCAATTAAAAACAACAAAACTTTTTAAAAAAAATTGATTTCAGAGAGGAAGGGAGAGAGAGAGAAACATCAATGATGAGAGAGAATCATGGATTGGCTGCCTCCTGCAGGCCCCACACTAGGGATCAAGCCCGAGACCCAGAATTAAACCGCGATCTTCTGGTTCATAGGCCAACGCTCAACCATGGAGCCAACGTCGGCCAGACCTGGCCACAATTAGAAAAGAAAGAGTTGAAAGCAGTGGGCATTTTACAGCTGGGAGGGGCATAGCCACGCCTGCATTTCAGACAGCAGCCTCTAGGGCAGTGGTTCTCAACCTTCCTAAGGCCGCGACCCTTGCACACAGTTCCTCATGTGGTGGTGACCCCCAACCATGACATTTTGCTACTGTGATGCATCGTGATGTAAATATCTGCATTTTCCGATGGTCTTAGGCGACCCCTGTGAAAGGGTCGTTCGACCCCCAAAGGGGGTTGAGAACCGCTGCTCTAGGGGAAGGATTTCGAGGGTTGCTGGTAGAAAGACTGGAGCCCGGGAGAGCAGCCCGAGGCCCTTTCGTGGTCCAGACCTGGGTAGATGAGGGTGGGATGAGCTCAGAGGAACAGGGAGGAGGTGTGACTCAGGCATGGTTCTTTGTTCCTGAGTATCCAACTGTGGACACCGTCCCCCTGGGAATCCTGGCATTTTCCAGCTTGGCACGTGGTTAATATCGCCCAGAGACATCATTTGATTCAAGAGTCAGGATCACATTGACTGCTTGTGATTGTTACCCTGTAGCACTCTGGGACGGGGTTCTTTGCTCCCCCCCACACACACTTTCTTTTACTTATTTATTTCTTTTCTTCTTCTCTTTGAACAGTAGCATTGATTCTCTTGAATACTGTCATTCATATTCCAAGTTGCAATTCTCTTAAAGCCAATTAGAGAAAGTACCGATTCAGGGAATATCTCTAGAAATTCAGTAACCTTCTATTTATCTTCCTTCTCTCTCTCCATTCCATGAAAATTCCCAGCAATGATATCATTCTCCAGAAATGCATCCTGGGTGAAACCTTTTTGCATCTCCACAGTTGAGAGAAACAGTGGTAGTGAATGCTTGCTTTGTATGAATGCCATTGACACGTGACTTCTGGAGAATGCGTCATAAGAGACGAAAAACACAAGGCTAGCCTGAAATTCAGGTGCTGGGGTCAAACAGGGTACTTTCCAGGGAGGGACTGTGAGGCATACCACACTCTTGGCACAATTCAAATTTTGACTCAACAGTAACATGGTTCTTTATGCCATTGGCTTTGGGGATTATTTGTGAAATGGGGAAATTATTGAATGCTAAAGGCCAAGAATTTCTTCTAAAGTAACATGAATGGCCTTCAGTAAATAATGTTGCATGTTAAAATCACGCTTCGTATTATAATTTACAAACCATCAAACTTCTTGTTTTGGGCTTTTGTTATACCATTTACTGCTTCCAAGTTTAGATAAATTATAATTCCTCTGAAGATGTCATAACTGCTTGTTTCTGTTTTCTGCTCTTTGCTATGAGTTTATTTATATGTTTATTAAATCTATCTGAAGCTTTTTTGTATAATATAAATTAAATTGTTTTTCAATATTGCTAGCAACCAGAAATAAATCCAGAAGGGGTTTTACTTCTCCATAAAGTAGATGATTTGCATAATTTTTAAAGTACTAAACACAGTAGAGATATGAGGGAATTTAAACCAAAGGAAAAAAATTATATATATGTGTGTGTGTGTGTGTGTGTGTGTGTGTGTGTGTGTGTAATTGCTTTCAGAGAGAGGAAGGGAGAGGGAGAGAGAGATAGAAACATCAATGATGAGAATCATTGATCAGCTGCCTCCTGCACGCCTTCTACTAGGGACTGAGCTCTCACCTTGGGTATGTACCCTGACTGGGAATTGAACTGTGACCTCCTAGTTCATGGGTTGACACTCAACCACTGAGCCATATCAGCCAGACCAGAGGGAAAACTGTTTTGCCTTGGAAAATATTTTAAGTACAGTAGGCACATAACTAATTTTCTTTTGAGGTACGTTTGGATAGGATCCAGGAAAACCACCCTTTGTAAAACAGATGAATGTGTTATCTGAAAACTTGGTCCACTTAAGAAGCAAATGAACTACCAAGCACTTATTTAAGTGTCTATGTTAGTTACTGCGGCACAAATTATACTCAAAAGACGTTTCATGCTAAGAAAAGCCCTGACGTATATGAGTGCCTTCCTTGTGATTATTCTCTTCAGGAGCTAGAAAATAACTACTTCGAAAGATCATGCAGGAGGGTAATTATTCTTTAATGGAGAAAAACGAGGGAAATAATTATAAGAATGAGGAAGATATTTCCTAACCATCTGGCACATAAACAAAAAAGGGAAACTAGTATATTTTTTTTCAGAAAGACTTGGAAGTAATACCACAACACCATAGCACACACACAAAAGAACTTTCCAAGAAGAAATCAGAGGTGATGATACGTGGAAGTTCTTTCTGGAGCCATCAGCAAGATGTGTTTTACTATTTCGGTCAGTCGCCCTTAGCTGACATTCCTACATAGCCAAGGTGGAAGGACACACCCAAATCTGACGTCAGGGACTGGAAGCAGGAGATGTCCACAGAAAGGCATCATCTGCTGGCGGGTGGGCAGAGTGGCAGTGGAGAAAAGCAATTTCTGAATTCTTTATTTTCTTTAATGCACCGAAGAAATATTAGCAAGCTAATAAAGGTCTGTAGCTACGAGCCTGCATAGGCTTTATTCGGTTAACACTTCATTGATGTTCTCTTCTGCTAGTGGTTATTCTTAAGTCTGTAGACATCAGCCCCTGCACTCTGCCTATTGGAGGTCTCCAGCCCTGCCTCAGAGGAGCTGCTGAGCCGGGAGGATGTCAGATGGCTCCCAATTCTTTGTCATTCGTCGCATCAGTCAAGCAGTGGAGTCTGTGTCCCTTCCCTTCAGCCTGGGCAGGTTCCGTGACTGCCCTGATCAATAGGATACACAGTGGGAGCAGTTTAGGTCTTCCTAGGCTGACCGCACCCACTTTTTGTCTCTTGGAAGCCCTGAGCCACCATGCTTGAGGCCACCAAGCTAGCCCCACAGAGCGGTCCTGTGGAGAAACTGAGGCCCAGCCAGCACCCAGCTGTTCTCGCCACCCTGGTCCAAGTGTCTCATCTGTGAGTGAGGAAGGCATCACGTGACCCCTGCCTCAGAAGCCCTGTGATTTCACCACTAGCATAGTGGTTAGATAATCACACATTTGACAATATTTTCAGTACCCACCTGGCATCATACACAGTTATTACAGTATTATTGACTGTATTCCCTCTGCTATACTTTATACCCCCGTGAGTGTTTCATAACTAACAATTGAATTGAGGTTTTCAACAAGCCTCCCAAACCCAGAAAATAGGAATAATCAATCCTTCATCACAATTTTTTTTTTTACTTTCTACTCTTGAGATTAAGATTCTAGATCCTAGAGTTATCCAAAATAGTATTATATCTAGTTATCTACAGCCAGAGATATCTCTCATCATTTGTCTACAGAAACCTCTTTGATTAGTCCCTGTCCCCACCCCTCCAAACTGGCACAATAGGCATAATGAGAAGCAGGATATCAAGGCAGAAATACCTAGAAAATCCTTCTCACTACTTGGTATGTTGGTGGAATTTATATCTATTTTTTCTTGTTCGTGAAAGCAGGTGAAGGTAAGAGTGTGCTTCTTTGATTATGAGGAATTTCTTGCCTTTTTCAAAAAAGTAGGTTCAAGTTTTATTTGATATTAAGTAATATTTAGTTTTTAGTTCTAAATATACACAGGAACCCTTAGCCATAGAAAATGATAAAAACCCAAGAAAGAAGGGGGAATTCCAATGTGGAGGATGGTGAGCCAGCTGTTTTAGGCATGCCTTTAAAAAAAAAAAGTGCCTTGAAGAACTTCTGACAGTGGAACTGGGGGGCTGGGGGGAAAGGGGAGGGAAGATAGCAGGGCATTCCGAAGGTGGAGGCAGTGGTGTGGAAATAAAAATATTCAACATGGTTCACAGTGTTATCAGAGGAAAGCATGGATGGTCTTGCTCCATTGCTGGTGGGAGCCGGGTTCTTGGGGTACCGCTGGGAAAAGCTTTTCTGGAGGCCCCCACCAGGGGGTAAGATACAGTAGAAAGCTTTGTGTTCGTGGAATTATATCCCTGTGTCTCTAAAGCCCCATTTCCCTTAGTCCAGTCCTGAAAGATGTACACAGCTGGGGCTTCCGTAGAGCTGAAAGATGGTACAGCATCAGGCTCCCTGCAGCCCATCAGTCCATTGTAGGGGGCCCACGTGGCCATGAACTATGGGCGAATGCAAGGGCACAAGAGAGCAGGCCCCTGCAACAAGAGTCCCAAGGGTCCTGAAAACACAAGTGCGAGCTTCTTTGTTTAAGAGATTAAATATCTCAAGTCTTGCAGTCGCCATGCCTACCCTGGCCAGTAACCTGTTCTCAGTGTGACTGACAGACAAGTCACCTTCCCTATGTCACCTTGACTTTCTGTTCTCCCCCGTCCAATCCCTTCCCCCAGAGAGATCCCGGAGAAGAGATCGGGAGTGTTACACTGCAGCCTCGGGGCAAAACTGCGCAGATGACTGTGATATCTGGCCTTCCCTTTGCTCCTTTCCAGTTACTTATAAATAGCTTATTTACTGGGTTCGTGGAATAAAGATGGACCCAGATAAGGCCAGCAGTGAGTTGGGATGAGATTTTGGAGATCATGAATGTTAATCTAATGAATTGGGCATTTCTATTCTGCAGGAAGTGAAAATCCAAGTTTCACATTTGTCCTTAAAATCTCGACTTCCGGAACAGCTCACAGAAGCACAATGTCATATTTGAGACTCACTATTTGTTCATTTCCTGTGAGACATTTGTGAATATAAAATTGGAGGAAAGACTTGTAGTTAAGTTCCTTCCTGATTTTTGTTTTCCCAATGGGAAGAGGGAAAGTTACTCACTTATCTTCTACAGTTGGACACAAGCAGAATTCCACATCTGTGTCCAAGTATAAAACACTGTCCCAGAAACAGCACTGGGATTACAAACACAGAAAAAAATATTATCTTGTTAGAAGAGTGAATTTGCAATCAGTCAAGATCCTTTGCATTGTTATCTAAAATCTGAGAAGCTCATGGTTTAGATTGTTTGTCCAGTCAGGTGAAAGAACTTTTTAATGTTAAATCTCAGGTTTAGTTTTTCTTTGTCTAAGGCCTGATCCATTGCCAGTAGTGAGTCAGAGGAGATGAACTAGTCTATGTGAGTTTATCTGTGTCATGTCTTATCTTTCCTGGATGACCAGGACTGTTTCTTTCTTTCTTTTAAATATATTTTATTGATTTTTTTTACAGAGGTGAAGAGAGAGGGATAGAGCGTTAGAAACATCGATGAGAGAGAAACATTGATTAGCTGCCTCCTGCACATCCTCCGCTGGGGATGTGTCCGCAACCAAGGTACATGCCCTTGACCAGAATTGAACCTGAGACCCCTCAGTCCACAGGCTGATGCTCTATCCACTGAGCCAAACCAGTCAGGCAGGACTGTTTCTTTTTCACCTACTTATTTCACAAGAACCTAGGAAAGGGTTCCTATAAAAAATGTTAGCTGAGTTTTATAAAAAAGTTTTCACTATCTGTCAAAAATGTTAATGAACAAATAGCATTTTGTGATGTGGCTGGGGATGTGAACTTTAGACTGGTGGTTAGAATCACAAGGCCACAAGTAACCCAGAAGTTTCCTTAACCCTTTTCCTTGACTGGGGAGGAAGAACTCAAAGAAAGTTATTAGCTGAAGGAGAAAGAAGTCCTTATAAAGAGATCTTTTCAAAATAGTAATAGAAAAGCAAAAACATTTACTGACAGAAAGAAGCAGGCTATCATTAACCAAAAAAATTGAATAACAGAAGCAGTATCACTGAGCCCATAGCCCAAAACCCTAAAAAGAAAAGAAAAGAAGTCAGCCAGTGAATAACCTACCAGGAGTGTGGGAATAAGGAACGCTACAAATACATTTTGAAAAATGTCATCCTGAGTGAGAAGGTGTAAGTCTACATGTCCCACCCTCCACAAGCCATCAGAGTGCTCCTCAGAGGTGCTACACGGATTTCTGTAGGTGTTTCTGTTGGCCAGACACATGGGAACCTAAAAAAGAGAGCACGACAAGTTGGGCAGGAAGAATCCTTCATAAAAGTTGTCCTTTCACCAGCCCAGAGAGAAAAAGGCCCTTGTCCTCCGTGGCTTTTGCAGGAGGCAAGTTGTGTTGTTCTAAACTAAGGGAACAGAAGGGATTCTTGGAACTTTTCCTCTCTGGGGTTCCAGGACATTCTTTATCTTTCCATCATTGTTATATATTCCTTGAACTACTCCATAGCACTGGATTAGACATGTCATAAAACACAGCTCTTAAAGGCACAGACTGATGGTGGTCAGGGTCTGAGTGGTGGAGTAGATGGGGAGATATAGGTCAAAGGGTATCAACTTCCTGTTATCATGTGGGTAAGTTCTGGGGACTTAAATGTGCAGCCTCTATGCAGTCTGCATTTTCCATCCTTGATTATCAGGGTTCTCTCCAGCTAGTCTTCATTTGATTTTTCAGAGTGGTTTTCTATATTTCCAGTTTGGTTCTGGGTGAGTGTCAGTGTCAGTGTATTAAAAAAAATTTTTTTTATTGATTTCAGAGAAAGGAAGGGAGAGGGAGAGAGAGAAAAAATCTATCAGTTGCCTCCTGCATGCCTCCTTCTTGGGGATCAAGCCCACAACCTGGGCATGTGCCTTGACCAGGAATTGAACTGGAGACTTCCTGGTGCATGGACAATATTTAACCAACTGAGTCACACCAGCTGAGTTCTAATTATATTTTTTAATTTACTGTCAAATTTACTATGACCATAAATTGAAGTGTCATCATTAGAGGACATATTTCTGATCAAATAAAGCACAAATTCAAGTCATCCAGTCAAGCCATAAAACACGCTTTTTCGTTTTCATAGTCATAGGAAGCCATAAATGACAAGGGCTTTCATGCAATAAAGCTGTTATCAGTCTGTGAGAAAAGCCCCTTATATTAGTAGTTACATTATAACTCCACCAACCTAATAAATTCAGGTGCCTTTTATATGTTAGACCATTTTCCCATTTCATTCCTACCATCCCTGCATGAATCACACTAGTTCATCTGTTACAGATTAGAAGATTTTGGCCACTGGTCAACATAAATGTAAGTGATAGCACATGTAGACTTATTTCTGAAATAACAGGGAAGATTTATGATCATAAGGTAGTGATATGTGTGGGAATTTCAGTAGCTATGGAGTTGAAACACTTAGGGATTGGAATGAGAGGGTTAGACCCACCTATTGAGCGAAGAGAAGGAGATTTTAAAGAGGACCACTGGATCAAGATTCTGGCCGAAAAGGGAGAACTTGAACCACTGAAGGTTTCAGATCAGTGCTAGCCTGGATGCCAAGGTTTGCCCAACAGACACCTGAGGGCCTTTGGCACTGGGCAGCTTCTGCTGTGAAATGAGTATTAACTCCTTCTCCTTTCCTTAGGGGACCTTCTGAAAGCACTAAGGTGACAAAAAGAGCTTATTTTCCAGCTGATGTGGCTCAGCGTTGAGCATTGACCTAGGAACTAAGAGGTTGTCAGTTCGATTCCCAGTCAGGGCATATGCCTGGGTTGCAGGCTTGATCCCTGGAGGCCGTGCAGGAGGCAGCCAATCCAATTACTCTCTCATGGATTTCTCTCTCTCTCCTTCCCTCTCCCTTCATCTCTCTCTAAAACCCAATAAAAATATATTTAAAGAAAAGAACTTATAAAAATCTTGGTGATGTCCTACACAGCAAGAAACAAACTGTGTGTGTGTGTGTGTGTGTGTGTGTGTGTGTGTGTGTGTGTGTTTAAAAAGATAATTCCTATCATTGCTCCCTGTTTAGGTGTCATGTAAATTGAGGAAAACTCATTTTTAGGAATGAAGATAAAAATCAGAACCTACAGTCGTCAGTGGGTTGTGCTTATCTGTACTCACCCCCTCTCTACCTTCAATTTTCTATCACCAATGTGGAGAATGTGGGTGCAAATGCCAGAGATCTCAAGCACAAGAGTGGCCGCTAGCGTGAAGAAGCACGGGTGAGGGTGCCCCATTAAGATAGGTTTCATTTTTCCTTGGTGTGCTCTTTGCATAGTTCAGGATGGGACTTTTTGTGAGGGAAGAAGCTCAGTTCATTTTCCTCTTATGGTAACTAGGCAACCATAGCACATACTTTACAAATTATGTCTTATTGGGCTGAAGCTGCACTTAAGCATTAATCATAAGAAAAATCTTGGAAAAGATACAGAAAGTAAATCTAGTTTTCTGTTTGTCGTTGTGAAGCATGGTGCTTACTTCTTAAGAATCACATAGTGGTTTGGTGTGGAGGGTGGTGAGTACAGTCCAGAATAACTTTCTAGCTCTTTTGCCCACCTCAACATACATGAAGGATGATGTTCTTAGAGCAGTTCTACTAGTAAATAATTTAAGGAAGTTTGACCATGTTATCAAACAGGAAGAGCCTCGGATTTATTTTCAAAGGAGAAAAAGTGAAAACCTTTCACGCTCTAATTATTGTTAATGACTAATTTCTGACTCTCCTCAACATAGATGGCAACACACCAGGTGAGCTAATAATACATCAGGAGACATTCTTGCCTAGAAAACTTTTGAAGACTCCAAATCAAACTGAGGCTATTCTTCCCACTTCAGAGTTCCAAGGGTTCTGCAGAGCTGTGCCCACTCCAAACAGCAGGATTTCTGGATAACTCCCCCAGCCCCCGACAAGAAATACTACCTAGTGCCAAACTAGAAGACGGAACTCAAGACGAGAGCAATGTGTGCATGAGATGATGTCAGAGAAGTGCTGGGGACCCTGCACCCATCATAGATCAGTGTGACCTTGGGCTGGCATTTTAGTGTGGTACCAGGATGAAGGCTATGACAGAGGGCTCACACCAGGTAGGTGGAACCAAGACCTCTGCTTAAGAACAGAATCCTGGCAATACTGAACCTCTGTGACCAGAGCGTCAGATTGACCACATGCTTGGTCTAAAGCAGTGGTTCTCAACCTTCCTAAGGCCTCGACCCTTGCATACAGGTTCCTCATGTGGTGGTGACCCCCAACCATGAAATTTTGCTACTGTTATGCATCGTGATGTGAATATCTGCATTTTCTGATGGTCCAAGACGACCCCTGTGAAAGGGTCGTTCGACCCCCAAAGGGGTCGCGACTCACAGGTTGAGAACCGCTGGTCTAAAGGAAGTTTGTGCTTTGGACATTACTTCTTATGAATTACATTCATAAGAAGTAATTTCCTTTGAGAAATGAAACCCCCCTGCAAAGAACTTATATGCATACATGAACACAGACAATAATGTGGTTAAGGTCTGGAGGTAAGTGCAGGTCAGGTAGGAGTAAGGGGGGTTCAATGGGGGGGGAGGGTACATCTGTAATACTTTCAATAATAAAGACAAATTAAAAACAACTAAAAATTTTCAAATTAAGTTGGAAAGAAATTATATGGTTTTAATAATAAAAGGCACAAGGTATAAAGATACATTTTTGCAAGACAAGAAATTAAATAATTCCAATAATGCTTATTTCTGAATGGATAAAAAAGGTTTATAAAAGGTTGTAAAAAAAAAAAGGTATAAGGTCTAAATATGTCCTGTCCACATGGCATGAGAATACCGAGCCCAGATATTGATATAAAATAGATTTTGAGTAGAAGGAACCCTTGAGAGCTGTGACAGAAGCAAATGCAAAATCTCTCTCAGCAACACTTTAATGACTCAAGGCCCCTTGCTAGAGATGTGTTCACAATTAAAAATTACAGACTTCATGAGAAAACTGCGAGGGTCAGGACAGTATAAATGGGAAAATTAGCACCCCAAGAAGTTGAGATAATAGTAAATAAAACAACCAAGTGACAATAAAATAAGAAAACACAAGGAGTAAAAGATGAAAAGAATGAGTTGCTTAGTAAAAGAAAGATGTTAGAATATGACATATTCCTCCCAAGTCACTAATTCATAATGGATTCAAATTGAAATCAAAGAATTGAAAGTAAACTTGACATTTTTTTATTGTTCTCCTTTAGAATAAATTATCTGTAGGGTTTATGGAAACTCAATTATGAGATTCTCATAAGATTATATTTAAAAGCACCTGATGGGTTTAGTTTAGGTCATAAATGCATAAACATTTCACTGACTTTTCAGCGGCTATATGAATAAATTACTTTCATAGAAATGTTTTGCTAGTTTTTAATTTTTTTCTAATTATAAAAACAATCTTTAGTATTTGAGGCAAATTCTGCAATATGGAAAAAATTAATAGGCTCACTATCTTGAAAGGTGATTAACATTTTAGTATATTCCCTTCTAGTTCTTGCTGAGCAATGTGTCCTTAAGGGGCTGAACTTATACTGAAATACCATGTAGTATACTCTTTATTTTATAAATGTAACATGTCATAATCATTTCCCCATAGCCTTAAAACTTATTAGAAATAAAATTTAAGTGGTTGCATAATATTTTCTCATGGATATATCATGTATTTCATATTGCATATTTTAACTGCTTCAATTTTTTATTGCTATAACTCTGGAAGAAATAGTTGTACATGTCTTTTTATATGTCCTTAGGCATATAAGGACTATATCTAGGATTTTTTAAAATCAAGGAACAAGCCTTTATCTTCTATAATTTATGTTTTTAAATGTATTTTATTTTAATTCAACAAAATTTGTTGAGTATCTATTACATGCCCAACAGCTTTTTCCTATAAACCTATGATGGTGTTTTTTCCTCTTATTGTCAAAATCATTACATGTTGCCCTGACTGGTTTGGCATAATGGATAGAGTGTCAGCTTGTGGACTCAAGGGTTCCAGGTTCGATTCTGGTCAAGGGCATGTACCAGTAAAGGATGTGCAGGAGGCAGTTGATTGATGTTTCTCTTTCATTGAAGTTTATAACTTTCTATCCCTCTTTCTTCCTCTCTGTAAAAAATCAATCCTATCTAATAAAAGAGTAATATGCATATTGACCATCACTCCAACACACAAGATGACTGCCTCATGTGGTCAAAGATGGTGTCTTCCATGTGAACACAAAATGGCCAACACAAGATGGTCTGCAGGGGAGGGCAGTTGTGGGCAGTTAGGGGTGACCAGGCCAGCAGAGGAGGGCAGTTGGGGGTGGCCAGGCCAGCAAGGAAGGGCAGTTGGGGGAACCCAGGCCTGCAGGGGAGGGCAGTTGGAGGGGGGGACCAGGTCAGCAGGATAGGGCAGTTAGGGGCAATCAGGCTGGCTGGGGAGCAGTTAGGTATTGATCAGGCTGGCAGGAAAGTGGTTAGGAGGTGATCAGGCTGGCAGGCAGAAGCGGTTAGGGGCAATCAGGCAGAGGCAGGCGAGCAGTTGGGAGCCAGCAGTCTTGGATTGTGAGAGGGATGTCTCACTGTCCAGCTAAACTCGTGGTCAGACATCCCTCCACTGGTCCCAGATTGGAGAGGATGCAGACTCGGCTGAGGGACACCAGGCCTCTAGTAAAATATATTTAACAACAACAACAAAAAATCATTACATGCACTATACAACATTGTGTGTGTGTGTGTGTGTGTGTGTGTGTGTGTGTGAGTGTGTGTAAAAGAGGAAGCATAGAAATGAGGGAATTCAGCTGTCTTCTTGTTCAGATTATAGTATCTAAACCAGCAAATAGAAAACTACAATTAGAAGAGCATTTACTGGGCACTTACAACATTTGCAAAACAAAGGTGACTGAGTGTTGATTTATTTCCTTTGACCTTTAAAATATGTTTGCAGTGACCCAGCAAGGCAAATCAGACTACCTCCTTTCCTATAATTCTAGGATTTGATGACAACTTTTGTAGCTACATTTGACAATTACGTTAACTACCAAAATGTCTACTCAGCCAAAACCCACCTATTAGAGCCACAAACTCCATCTCTTCCATATTTCAGCTGAGAGAAGCAACACTGACCCGGAGATCAGATGAACCAAATTTACCCCACAGCAACCATTTTTAAAAAATCAAAAAGCGAATGTCTTTTGCACCAGGTGGGGCCAGCTCTCTTGCCAGATTCTGTCAAAAGATGAGGCAATGAATGTATGTCAAAAGATAATTTAAAGCAAAAGAAATCAATGGAATAAATAGCTAACCACTATGTTGTATACCTGAAGCTAATATAATATTGTAGGCCAACTATAATTGAAAAATAAATAAGAATACTCCACAAGGGAAAAAGATACCGAAATTACTGCAATTTAGGACTTAAATACTGTAATGTTCCTTAACAATGTTCAATGGTGACGAAGAGGAAACTCAACATGAATAACAGGAAAAGGACAAGCTGGTTTTCATTCTGCAGGAATAGTTTCTCTTCTGTCTCCAGCACTGGCCTGTGACGACTCAGAGATCTAAGAAAAGGCTGGAATCAGAGGCCACGAGGGTAGATGCTGACCCCATGTCTCCGAGCCCGGGGCAAGCCCATACAAAACGAGGCTCGCTGGAGACGGATGGATGCCCTTTCGGCAGATTTCTGAAGACCGCAGCTTCTTCACTCTCTGTTTCCGGGCCAGAACCCTGGAAGGTGCAGAGACAAATGGGGTGTGTGCTCTCTTTTTCTTACCTCCTCTGACTGGTATGTTTTTGGGGTGTTTCTCCTGTTTCAAAACCCGATTAATTGGACTCTCCCAATGTGTTCACTTTTCCCTTGGAGTCAGTTGGCACCTTTCAAACCCATACCCGCTTTCCCTATGCACTAAAATGGAGAGAGTATGGAGTTGAGGACAGGCAAGACCCAGTTTTAGGCCCTGAACAAGTGGCCTGTGCCTCACTTTCCTCGTCTGAAAGATGGGGAAACAGTGAGCTCCTCCAGGAGGGACAATTACACATGAAAGTCACTTCACACAGGGCTTGGCACACCATCATTGAGCGGCCGCTCAGTAAGGGAGAGACTGAGTTTGGAGCCAGATGCCAGGATTTGAGGGCTGGCTGTCACTCACAGCTGGGTGGCCTTGGGCAGGCCACTTCAACTCTGTACCTCCATTTCCTCATCCCTAAAAGGGGAAGAAAGAGAGCACCTGCCTGTGGGAGACGTGAAGAGAGAATGAATGAATACGTGGACAGCACTAAGAATGGCGCCTGGCACCCAGTAAGTTGTCAATAAAAATCCTAGCCATTTCCTAGAATAAAAATTAGCAAATTATTTTTCCTATCTCCTGAGGTTGTTGGGAGATTTATATAAAACAACCCATGTGCCGAGACCGGTTTGGCTCAGTGGATAGAGCCTCGGCCTGGGGACTGAGAGGTCCCAGGTTTGATTCTGGTCAAGGGCACGTACAGTGGTTGCGGGCACATCCTCAGTAGGGGGCGTGCAGGAGGCGGCTGATTGATGTCTCTCGCTCTCATCCATGTTTCTAACTTTCTATCCCTCTTCCTTCCTCTCTGTGAAAAATCAATAAAACATACATATTTTTAAAAAAGTACATTAAAAAGCTTCTAGTTCTTATTAAGTACTCCAAGTTAGATATTACTTTGGTAATTATTCTGAGTATGATGATTGGTATTTTACTATATTGCATAGTTTTGTAGTATAAGACAGATTTTTACATTTCTCCCAACAATGATGTGTTATTAGTAATGAATTAGATGCTCTCATGAGTTGGTATAAACCAGGGGTGGACAACATCTGGTCCATGGCTGTATAAGGCCCGAGAAATCATTTGGTCTGACCCTGTCACAGGCAGAGCATACTCAAAATTCAATAAATCTAGGAGGTTGTTCATAGCAACATGCATTTATAATAAGTGAATGATATGAAGCGAATCATGTTATATATACAGTGGTACGTCGAGATACGAGTTTAATTCGTTCCGTAACCTTGAGGCGTGGGAAACTATGAGACACTCGAGTCGCGGTAAACTGGTGGGTCGTGTGCAGCAGGCCCATCCTCGAGATTACTCGTATCTCAACTGTTGCTCGTATTTCAAAGCAAAAATAGCTCGTATCTCAAAAATCTCGTATGTTAGGGCACTCGTATCTCGAGGTACCGCTGTACCCAAATGGCCTTTGGCAGAAAGCAAAGGTCCCCCACCCCCTGGCATAAACAGTGTTTTCAGATCTGTCTGAGAAAACATCTGAACTGAAAAGAGTTACTACAATGATCTAATGAAAGAAAACGCAACATGGATGAACCTCTCTTGAAATCCCTCATTTTGCTGCTTCCCACCTCTGTCACAGAGGCTTCCTGAGTGTCCAGCGCTTTGCCGTCTGCGTGAGTGGAAGGTGTCTTTGTGCCCTTCAGCGATGTGAGTCAGGCCCTGGTCATGAGCTAAAGGGAACACTGGCACTTGGAAGCGGTGTCTGTTGACAGGAGTATATTTGGCATCCGCGGGGGAATTTCAAACGAGGGACAAGCAATGTCATGCTCCCTCCAGCCCGAGAGGACAGTGTTGTTATGGAGAACAAATGTGGCCAAAAAGTGGCGTGCTACCATTTCTCTCCTGAACACGGGGCCCTGTTAGCGTCTAGTTCCCGGGACAGAGATGCACCTCCAGCTTTGCGCACTGGTGAAAATCAGTTCCCTCCCTCCCCTCGTCCCCCGAGGCACCTCTGACTCACTCCTCCTGGAAGATGTGGGTTCACACGAGGTTTTCTCTTGGTCTTGCCTCGGCATTTCCGGTGCAGAAAGTGTCCGAAGGGTGAAATTAAAAGCAGGAGAATTCAGAGACGGATCAGCCTGGGAAGAGCGCGTGTGGCTCTGGGTCTTCCACAAGGACTCCGTGTTTTTCTCCGTGTTTTTCTCCCAGAAGAAGTAACACGAGGAGGCCCTCCGTGCTGAGTAGCCCGACTTTGTCGCCTTGCCGGGGTTTCAGGTTTTCCGAAGGCCTTTCCGAGGTCAGGAGGAAATCATAACCCAAAGCAATCCAAAGCAGAGAGGAAAAGAAGAGGAAAAGGAATTCCAAAAGAAGCTTACTGCCCTAACTGGTTTGGCTCAGTGGATAGAGCATCAGCCTGCAGACTCTTTCTCTTCCATTCTTTCTAAAAAAATTAATGGAGCCCTAACCGGTTTGGCTCAGTGGAGAGAACGTCGGCCTGCGGACTGAAAGGTCCCAGGTTCGATTCTGGTCAAGGGCATGTACCTTGGTTGCAGGCACATCCCCAGTAGGGGGTGTGCAAGAGGTAGCTGATTGATGTTTCTCTCTCATCAATGTTTCTAACTCTCTCTCTCCTTTCCTCTCTGAAAAAATCAATAAAATATATTACAAAAAAAATATATTTTTTAAAAAAAGAAGAAGCTTACTAAATTTCTGGGGTTTGTTTGTTTGTTTGTTTTTTAAGTAAGAGTTTGGGCCCCAGCTGGTTTGGTTCAGTGGATAGAGCATTGCTCGGTCCCGAGTGGGGGGAGTGCAGGAGGCAGCCAGTCAATGATTCTCTCTCCTCATTGATGTTTCTCTCTCGCTCTTCCTCTCCCTTCCTCTCTGAAATTAATAAAAATACATTAAAAAAAAAAAAGAGTTTGGGCCAAACTGATGACACATGCCCAGGAGTCAGATATGAGATGCTCCTCTGTGGTATATTTTATTTTATTATTATTATTTTTTAAATCCTCACCCGAGGATATTCTTCCATTGATTTTTAAATTTATTTTAAATATATTTATTGATTTTTTTACAGAGAGGAAGCGAGAGGGATAGAGAGTTAGAAACATCGATGAGAGAGAAACATCAATCAGCTGCCTTCTGCACACCCCCTACTGGGGATGTGCCCGCAACCAAGGTACATGCCCCTGACCAGAATCAAACCTGGGACCTTTCAGTCCACAGGTCGACGTTCTCTCCACTGAGCCAAACCAGTTAGGGCTCCATTGATTTTTTTTTAGAGAGAATGGAAGAGAAAGGGAAAAACAGAGAAATGTTGATATGAGAGAAACACATCGATTGGTTGCCTACGGCCCTGATGGGAAGGAGCCTGCAACTGAGGTACATACCCTTGACCAGAATTGAACCCCTGGATTCCTTGGTCCACAGGCTGAAACTCTCTCCATTGAGCCAAACTGGCTAGGGGTGTGGTATATTTTATTTTTTAATATATTTTATTGATTTTTTACAGAGAGGAAGGGAGCGGGATAGAGAGCTAGAAACATTGATCAGCTGCTTCCTGCACACCCCTTACTGGGGATGTGTCCGCAACTAAGGTACATGCCCTTGACCGGAATCAAACCTGGGACCATTCAGTCCGCAGGCTGACACTATCCACTGAGCCAGACCAATTAGGGCTGTGGCATATTTTAAATGTCAATGTCTAGTAAATAATTCAACCCACACATGCCCACACAAACACATTTAGTTTAATATAATTATACTATTCCCAAGGTGATTAGGGGATTTATTACTATTACTGTTCTTTGTAAGTCTTCACCCGAAGATGGTTTTTCCATTGATTTTTAGAGAGAGTGAAAGGGAGGGGGAGAGACACAGAGAAGGAAACATCAGTGTGAGAGACATACATCAATTGGTTGCCTTCCACACCCGCTCCAACCCGGAATAGGGATTGAGCCTGCAATTGAGGTCCATGTCCTTGACTGGAATTTAACCTTCGGCCCTTCAATTCAAGGTCTCACACTCTAACCACTGAGCAACTGGCCAGGGCATTAGGGGATTTATGAAAAATATCGGTCCATAGTTCGTGACAGATGTGACCCAGTAATGAGATGGTAAGTCATGAATGAAGTGGGACAGTGATACTGTCTTTCTTCAGCCCACCAACCCTTCCCTGCAGCTACAGGTGCAGTCTGGTGCATTGAAGCTTTTTGTGACAATGAGGACGCAGGCCGGTGGCCCTCCTCTTAGGCCCGTCTCTGAGTATCCAGCTCATAGAAGAACCGCTGCCTGACTTTTAATGTCCACTCCCACCTGTGGGCGAGTGAGTCAGTCCAAGAGTCTAGGCTGAACTGGCACACTTACTTCTGGCATATTTTTTTCATGTTTCTGAAAATTTTTCATGTATTGATTTGTTTTAGAGAGAGAGGCATCAGTTTGTTGTTTCACTGATTTATGAATTCATTGATTGATTCTTGTATGTGGCCTGACTGGGAATTGAACCTGAAACCTTGGCATATTGGGAGGATGCTCTAACCAACTGAGCTCCCTGGACAAGGCCTTGTTTGTTTGTTTGGTTAGTTGTTGTTATCAGTTTTATGGGGTTTTGAGAAAGATCATTAGTTTGGTCTCTTGTTTTCAATGAATAATAATCAGAATGCAGCCTATAGAAGAATGACAAGTCAATGTTCATAGAATCAGTAGGCCTTGGGTAAGGGGCTGTGCAGAACATGGAAAGACTAAGTAGGAGGCAAAAGTAAGTTACTTACATTCTTTTTAAAAACGTGTATTGTTGAAAGTATTCCAGATGTCCCCTTTTTTCCTTATTGACGCCTTCTAGCCTGCTTCCCATCCCCCACCCCAGGCCTTCACCACACTATTATCTGTGTCCATGGGTTAGGCATATATACACACAAGTTCTTTGGTCAATCCCTTCCCACCCACCCAGTTACTTACATTCTTTTTTTTTTTTTTTAATATATTTTATTGATTTTTTTACAGAGAGGAAGGGAGAGAGTTAGAAAGTCAGAAACATCGATGAGAGAGAGACATCGATCAGCCGCCTCCTGCACGCCCCACAGTGGAGATGTGCCCGCAAGCAAGGTACATGCCCCCAACCGGAATCGAACCTGGGACCTTTCAGTCCGCAAGCTGACACTCTATCCACTGAGCCAAACCGGTCTTGGCAGTTACTTACATTCTTAAAGGAAGTTACTGATGGGGGCTCTTCCCATGAGAGAGGACTCCTCAGTAACATAGGAGAGGGTCAGAGACTAACAAAAGCCTCCTGAGCAGAGCATGGAGTTCAAAGTTTGGTCCAACACTATGTTGTTGCTCACCAGCAGTACCTCTGACTGGACAGGAAATCAGGAGATGTCTGAATGGGGTGGAGTAGCCATTGACTTTATTCCCACGCTTGAGTAATGGAGATTGTCCACTTCCCTGAATTTTTATTGCAGATATCAGATGAGGCTTTCATTTCTCCATTCCCAGGGAAGTCAGGAATGAGGAAATCAGAGAGAGAGAGAGAGAGAGAGAGAGAGAGAGAGAGAGAGAGAGAGA
>JAAGEH010000022.1:7850642-7884914 GCA_011751065.1 Lasiurus cinereus
CCGCGCCCCTCGGCCCCGGAGCCCGAGACCCGGCAGCGCCCCCCTCCCCTCCCCGTCCCGCCCGGTGGTGGGACTTTACGGGCGCTTTGGGGTGCCCTCTCTCCCCGGGCGCAGTGCGCACGCTGAGCCCGCAACTTCGGAGGAGTTGCTCTGCCTCCGACGCCCCGTCTCCCCGTCTCCCCCTCCCGCGCTGCTGGTGCCCGGGGGAGGGAGGGAGGGAGGGAGGGAGGGAGGCCGGGCAGCGGCGGGCGCTGGCACTCGGGACGGGCGGTGCGGACGCGCGCAGGGAGGGCTGTTTCAGCCCAGAAAGGAGACGGCAGAGCGGGGGGAGGTCGGCCCGATGTGCCCGGGCCGCCGCCCTCAGCGCGGGGAAGCTGCGGCGGCGCGTGTTTCTTGCCGTCACTCCCCTGGGGGTGCGGAAGGCCCGGGCGCGCGGGAGCGGGGATTGCACAGCGCAGGGAGCGCGAGGCGGCGACCGCCAGTGCTGTAGAGGCTACGTCTCCTCCCCGACCGAGCACCCCAAAAAAGGAGCCCCCCCCAGGCGTCTGATTTTATAAAATTCCCACCCGGAGACGCGCATGCCGGGTCTTACTGCTCCAGGGACCGCTTGCACGTGGTCTGCTCACAGCGCGGGGAGGGAGCGGGGCCGGTTGCGGAGACGGCGGGCCAGCGTTTTTGCAAAGGAGAAAAGGCACAAGAGAAGCGTCGGCTCTCATTTGTAGTCATAATAATAATAATAATAATAATAATAATGCACGGGTTTGGGAGCCCGAGGTGCCAGGTCCGGCCCCGGGAGGCGGGCCTGCGTGGCCCGCCCTCCTCCCGCTCCCCGCCCGCCCCCCGGGCCCCCAGCTGGCCTGTGGGGAAGGTGGAGGGAAAGTTGTGCCCAGACCCAGGCGCCGGGCAGGGTGGAGGGGAGGAGAGGAAATGTCTCTGTTTTAAGGTAACGCTGGGTAGCGGCCACCGGGCTCGCAGAAAGGCCGGTCTTTGAAGTAGGAAGCAATGCGTTGGGAGCTGTTGTTAGAGGTCCCTTTGATTCATGTAAAGGCCAGAGGTGGTTTCATTTCGTGGAGAAGATGTTTTATAGTTCTCACTCTGTTTCGACTTCGGTTGAGCTTTTAATTTCGTTAACAGTTGGAATAATAAGCCTGTGGGATTCACCCAGAGAGTGGATTTTGGCTTTGTAACTGGGAGGTACTTCCCTTTCAGAATACTCAAAGATTGTGGGAAAAACCCCACAGATTATGCGGATTAATTGCACCTTTAAACACAAAGCAAGTAAGTGCTTGTGAAAAAACTTTTTCAGTGCTAGAAGGTAAGCCTCTCAGTGATTTTATGAACCAGTTAGTAGATGGGTAGTGTTGGGTGAGAGACCAAAATTGGACCTTTATATATTCTTTTAAGATTTACATTTTCATGTATATCTCATTGCCCCTTCTAACTGCAAATAAGACCCATGCATTTATGTTCTCCCCATATTACCAGTGAAGAAAGCAAGACTTAAGAGATCGGAAATGAGCCTGGCCGTGGTGGCTCCGTGTTTGAGCATTGACCTGTGAACCAAGAGGTCACAGTGCAATTCCCAGTCATGGCACAAGCCCAGATTGTGGGCTTGATGCAGGAGGCTCTCTGTCCCTCTCCCTTCTTCTCTGAAATCAATAAAAATATATTTCAAAAGAGAGATCTGAAATGACTGTAAAACAACACAACTACTGGACAGGAAGGCTGAAATGGAGCTAATAGATACACCAAGTTCAGTACTTGTGGTGCTTAAAAACCTCCTTAGAATGCAGCTTATCATCATCCTATCTAATAAGAGAGTAATATGTAAATTAACCATCACTCTGCTACAGCCACAAGCCACGCCCACCAGCCAATCAGAAGCGAGTATGCAAATCAACCAAGCCAAGTTGGCTGTAAGCAGGAGGCTTGGGTTTCCCTCGCAATGACGGAAGCCAAGCTTTCTGCACACCTTGGTGGGCCCAGGCCTCCACTCAAGGCTACAAAGTTTCAATTATAGAAGATAAATAAACCCCAGATCCCAAGGTCCTCTGCTTGGGTCTCCAGGGGGCGTGGCCAGCCTGCAAACCACCACAGGCCCCTCACCCAGACTGCTTCAAGGGAACCCCCACCCTGATCCGGGACATCTTTCAGGGAAACCAGCTGACCCCCACCTGTGCACCAGGCCTCTATCCTATCTAATAAAAGAGTAATATGCAAATTGGCCATCACTCCAACACACAAGATGATGCCCCCATGTGGACACAGATGGCCAGCAGGGGAGGGCAGTTGGGAGGGACCAGGCCTGTAAGGGAGGGCAGTTGGGGGCAATCAAGCCTACAAGGGAGGGCAGTTAGGGGTGACCAGGCCAACAGAGGAAGGAAGTTGGGGGCAACTGGGTTTGCAGGGAAGGGCAGTTGGGGAGGACCCAGGCTTGCAGGGACAGCAGTTAGGGGTGACTAGACATGTAGGGGAGGGCAGTTAGAGGCAAACAGGCTGGCAGGGAACAGGCATCAATCAGGCTGGCAGGGGAGTGGTTAGGGGGTGATTAGGCTGGCAGGCAGAAGTGGTTAGGGGCAATCAGGAAGGTGAGCAGTTGAGAGCCAGCAGTCCTGGATTGTGAGAGGATGACCCAAATTGGAGAGGGTATAGGCTGGGCTGAGGGACACCCCTGCCCCCATGCACAAATTTTGTGCACCAGGCCTCTAGTACATAATAAAAGTGTAATATGCAAATTGGCCCTAAGGGTGGAACAACCAGGAACAACTGCTTACTCTGACGTGCACTGACCACCAGGAGACAGATGCTCAATGCAAAGCTGACACCTGGTGGTCAGTGCACTTCCACAGGGGAGCGCTGCTCAGCCAGAAGCTGGCTCATGGCTGGCAGCGCAGGGGGCCAGGCCTAAGCCGTTAGTCAGACATCCCTCGAGGCTCCTGGGCTGCCCATCCCCTGGGGTGCGGGCCTAAGCTGGCAGGTGGACATTCCCAGAGGGCTCCTGGACTGTGAGAGGGTGCAGGCTGGGCTGAAGGACACCCCCCCCCTCGCCCCCCCCAGTGCATGAATTTTGGTGTACCAGGCCTCTAGTATTTTATAATTTCTTCATAGAGTGGACCTATCTTAACTTTCTCCAGTCTTGATTTTTCCATCAAAATTATTTTACTTTTTCACCATTTATGCCCTCTTCCATCAACATTATTGTACAAACTCAGAAGCAACATTTACCTCTCCATTCTATATTTTTAAAAATGTATTGATGTTAGAAAGAGACAGTCAAAGATACTGATTTTGTTGTTCCACTTATTTATGCATTCATATGTTGATTCTTGTATGTGCCCTGAGGGAGATCGAATCCAAAACCGTGGTGTATTGGGATGACGCTCTAACCAATTGAGCTATCCAGCCAGGGCTCCCTTCTATATTGCTAAATTCTTTATGATGAATAAGAATAAAAGAGTAGAAGTCATGAAATAGCATGAATTTACCAGCTAAATGAGTTGATATATTTTAAAGAGTTTGTTCTGATGACTTCAAATTGAAGCCAAGAACGCCTTGTATAGAGGGACTTTCAGAGACACTGATAAGAGAGCAGGTAAGGTAACAAGGGTTAAGCATAGGACTATGATCAAGAAGGTTAAATCAGAAGAGTTGAAAAATAGAGTACATGAGTATAGAATTTACCTTTTTATGTTTAACATGATAGTTAAAATTTTATTTTATTTTTAATTTTGGGAAATTCACTAAAATGATACAAGAAACCTCAAATTTCAGCATTTGCTATTAAGTTCCCATAGAAACAAGGTCAAAACACCAAATATAAAGACAAGTACACTGAAAGTTTTCTTTTAATGTCTTTATTTCAGACAGTTTTATATCAATTTCGCTGAAAACCAAGAAATACCTACTTATTTCAGCTTGAATGGAGAGTTGAATTATTTGGTTTCTTACACAAAATCATACATGAATGATGCTCTGAAATACAAGAACATGATTTCTTCAAGCCATTTCAAAGAGAGATATACCAAGACTTAATAAGTTTCTAATACATTCCCTTTATCTAGCAGTATTAGTATATATAATATCAGTGATGGTAATATCAGTAACACACACACACACACAACACTTAAGATTCTGTTATCCAGTTCATTACGCATCACCTTTTTATACAGCCTTTTATGTTCTGACCTTCTTCTGAGCTTTGCTCATTTCCTGGCTAAAGGTGTTTTCTCAGATGACCCCTTGACCCCCTCCCCCTAAGAAGTGAGTAGGGAAGGAATTGGCAATATTATGTGGAAAAACCTCTGAGCAACAAATCTCTCCTCTTTCCAGTAGCTATTCTAAATCCTTTTTTTTTCTTTTTTAAAATGACAATAAGCATTTGATGTAAAAGATTTAGAAAAATCCAGAAAAGTCACTCACTTATACTCAGAATATCAAGAACTTTTATTAATATTTTGGAGTTGAACTTTATGTGTGCACATAAACACATTTTGTTTGTTCTATGAAAAGGAGCTCACACTTTCTATGCTGCTTGTAACATTTTGTTATAAAGAAAAGCAATGGCCTGTAGCTCCGGGAATGGTGTTTGACACTGGAAAGTGCTCCAGGATGCCTTTCCATCCAACTGCATGCCCTTTCATAACTATCCAGTGTGCCAGCAAATGGTTGGGCCATCATTCAGTTACCCATCCTTTATGGTTGGCCGTCTTTGAAAGTGAAACCATACATAATCCCATAATAAGGCTTTATTCTGGGGGCACAGATAAAAGTGGATTCATTGTACCTCCCTGTAGAATTCAGCTAGTATTCTTCCTTATAAGTTAACTAGAGGCCTGGTGCATGAATTCGTGCGTGGTTGGGGTCAGGCTGTCCCACCCTGGTGGGGGGGAGGGTGCGGGTGTAGGCAGGTGGTTGGCAGGCTGGCCCCGCCCCCTGGTCAAACTCTCGTGAAACTCCCAGTGGAGACAATTTGCATATTGCCCTTTTATTATATAGGATTAGGATGTCATTTTGTAGTTAAGGCATTTTAACATTAAATGTTCTTATCCTAAATTAAAGTAACCATTGATTTTCACTGGACATTAAACCTCTTTTAGGTTTTTGTGATTCTTATGTCTTCAATACTGAATAACTACTACCCTACGATCTGAAAGTAATGCTGATCTTAGATGAAAAACCAAACGATAGCATTTGATGAAACTATAGAAGATATAGGAAAATTGGGAGAGACTTTATTGGTTTTAGGTGTACTAAAGTGGTTAGATGTCTGTTGGGCACCATTCCAGATACAGGACAAAAAGTGTTTACAAGACAAGCCCCTACCTGTAACTTAGGTCCTTACATTCCAGAGGAGCCTGGAGGCAGACGCCACGGGAACAGGCAGGAAGTCAGGGCGGTTAAAGACAGCTGCTCTCCTTAAGTGACATCGAGAGGGAGCCATGTGAGGATGGAGGCGAGGCCTCCATGCTGAGTTCCTCAGATGGCAATCCGCCCGAGTGCAGGCAGAAGGACAGGAGGACAGGGGGGTGGCCGCAGCAGAGAGAAAGGGGTGCCAGGAGAAATGTAGTGGATTAAGACTTGGTATGCCTCGTGGACCTTGACAAAAAATACGAATTTTAGTCTAGTTGTAATGGGAAGCAATTGAAGGACTATATGCAGGGAAATGATATTCTAAAAAAAGAGAGGAGTGAGAGAAAGCTACTGTGTGAGAATAGGGGGGGAGCAGGGAGCCTAGGTAAGAGCCGACAGTGGTTTGGACGAAAAAACAAAAAGAATTAAGTGAATCTATAAGTAACAAGGGTCTGAATGGACAAGTCACAGAAAAAGAAATGCAGATTACATTTAAATGTCTTCACACAAAAGAAATGCAAATAAAACGATACTCTAGTTTCTCTCCTATTGGGAGAAGACCCATAAACCTGGCACTGCATTCTTTGGTAAGGCTGTGAAGAAACAGTTGTCTTCATACATTGCTGGGAAATGCAAAATAGTTCGACCCCATGAAGGGCACAGTGGCATAATCTCAAAACAGTTTCTAGATGGATTCATCAAGAAATCCTATTTCAAGGAATTTATCCTGAAGACGTATCCCATAAATATGAAAGCACACATTCACAAAGTTTTAAAATATATTTTAGGGAGGGAGGGAGAGAGGGAAAGAAAGAGGGAGAAAGGGAGGGAGGGAGAGAGAGAAACATCAATGATGAGAGAGAATCATTGATCGGCTGCCTCCTGCATGCCCCCAATTGGGAATCGAGGCCGCAACCCGGTTGAACTCAGGACCTTTTAGACCACAGGCTAATGCTCTATCCACTGAGCCAAACCAACTAGAGCTTCACAAAGTTTTTTGGTGCGTTACTTTTAAAGGAAAAACATTAGAAATAACTCATGTCCAAAAGGGTCTGGTAAAATAAACTAGTACATCTACACAGGAGAGAACTGTAGAGCTATAAAAGAAAAGGTAAGATTTCTCTTTACTGCTAATTGGTAATCTCTAGGATATGTTACATGGAAAAAAGGAAGGAGAAGATACAAGTAATCTGTATGACAATCAGGGAAAATATTACTTGCTTATTTAAAAAAACTCACTGAGAGAAATTCTTGCTAATTGTGTGACTGTTATTCTGTTCCTTTTAGTGGGCAGCCAAAGCACATATTTCCTTAAGATGATGCTCAGGAATGGTTAGAGTGGAAACTTCATACATTTTCCATTGCAATGCCAAACATTCTCATTTTGCTTTTGAGTTAATTTGTGAAAGCTTTGTTTTGTCATTTGTTGTGATACACACACACATACACACACACACACACACACACATATATATACACACATACACACACTAGGGGCCCAGTGCACAAATTCGTGCACCCTGAAAGGAACTGGGCTGCCAGGCTGCTGTGGGCTCAGGGGCGGGTCTCAGCCCATCCTCCTGCGTGGCTCTTGGTCCCCTGTCTGCCCGCAGCCCCGCTTCCACCGCCAATGCTCCATGCGCTGACCGCACTGGCCCCGCTCGTACCCACTGATGGTGCCGAGCAATTGGGACTGCATCGGGTACAAGCAGTGGCTGTGGCATCAGCTGTGGGTACGAGCAGCGGCTCTGGTGCCGGCAGAGGGTGCAAGAGGTGGCTGCCGCACCACCTCAGGAACGGGAAGGTGGAGAAGCCCTGAGGGGTGATCGGGGGCAGCAGCTGCCGCTCGCACCCGCTGATGGTGCTCAGTGATTGGGGTTGGCGCAGAGTTCTGGCGGCAGGTGCGAGCAGTGACCTGGTGCGGTAGCGGGACCAGGGTGCATGGGGGCAAAGAATTTTCAGTAACCACTAGAGGCTCACCCTGATGACAGCTGTGGGCACCCCACCTTGTTCTCGCACCCCCGCTCACCTGCTCCACCATCCTTCTGATGCCCGCTATGTTCCACTCTGCCACCTGCTGCCAACACCTGCAATGTTCCACGGGCACCCCCTGGTGGTCAGTGCACATCATAGCAATCGGTTGTTTGATCTGTTTGCATATTAGCTTTTTGTTTTATATAATAGGATTATATAGATTGTGCTTACATTTCATTTGATTCTCACAATGGTTTTCATATAGGAATTATATCCGTTTTTTATTTAAGAAGACAGGTTTTGAGTTGTATAAATTTGAGTTGTCCAAGTTTTGAAAAATGATGCTGGCTAGAGCAGGTATGTTGATTCCAAATTCATGGCACATAGGCATAGAATTTATATATTGACCCATCATGTGAGCAGCTTTGGGGATACTACCTTTTTTCTCACGCCTTTTAAAAATTTTATTAAAGTAATTAAACCTGTAGAGTTAAAATAGTAACATTGCATAATGTGAAGTGAAATTGAGGTAAATCGCAACTCAGAAATAAAGTCTGAGACGTTAAGCAAAGTGCTTTTTAGAAACGCCAAAAAAAAAAAGAAAAAAAAGATGCACTTCTCTATATGAAGTGTCACATCTTAGTCACTAAAACATGGATTGACGATTATAGCAAAACAACACTGAGAACCAAGGTAGAGGCAGCTAAAGAAGTTGTTTGGAAGCCAGAGTTATCAGAGGCTAGAAAATCAGAAGCAAGACTCAAGGAGTGGTAGACTGGGGGCCCAGGAGTGTGCTATCTGCCCTTTTTGTGAGTCAGGCCAGTTCAAGGCCATTGGGGAGGAATGAATGGACTGAGGTGAAAAGTGTGGACCCAGTTAAAATCACCAGAGTCGAGGATCATTGTTAGACCCCAAATTTTGTGTTTGGGCCATGAAACTAATATAATGTATAGTAAATGCAACCTGTAGTATAGGGATGATAGAGCACTTCAGTAAATGCAGAAAGCCTTAAGTAAACAGGTGTCAGCTGTGGGCCCAGAAATTGCTGACATTTCTATTTAATTGGAATATATTGACATCACAGTCTTTCTGAAATATGCTGCTTCTGTCAAATAGTTCCTTGGTCACCATCCTCATATTTTGACAAGGAAAAACAATTTATTGACAGTTAACAATTTCAAAACTTTAGTACTGTTAGCCTTTAGTAATGCATTTTATTTATTTTAAGGTTGCTTATATCTTCATATTTTTAACATCTGTGCAACTGAAATGGATCTTAAAATTGATAGAATCTTAGGTTAAGGAGAAAACAATATTCGATGTCAGTGGGGTTTTACATATTTCCTCTTTTTGGGAATATTTACATAGAGACCTTAGTTTAATGTTTTAAAGTCATACTTTCCCTACGTCAACCTATTATGTTGTCAAATTAAGTTGTGATTTAAATCGATAATACAAGAGTGATAGGATGCAATTTTAATCACAACCCCTAAACATGAGTCAAGAATACTTCTTCTAAAACATTTTTTAGAGGTTTCTAAAGAGATAATTTTGGGAAGGATTCACATGTAAGTTGCACAGTCATTTCTTGTGTGTGCATGTTGAGGGGGCAGTCATGATTTGCTTAATACAGTAGTTTTCAATCTTTGTGATAGTGAAAACAGTGTAATCTGTTATCAGTCTCCTTAGGCTGAAAACAGTTAATGGAGAATAGAGAAATACTGCGTGTGTATGAGTTTCTGTCTAATGGCTTAAATATCCATTCTATTGAATAGCGATGCAGTATTTGTCATTAGCAAAAAGTACAAGTTATATACAAAAATTGTCTTAGGCCTGTGGTTGGCAAACTCATTAGTCAACAGCGGCAAACCATGGCTCTCGAGCTGCAGCTTGCTGACCACTGTTTTAGGCTATAAACAAAATATTTTATAAAAGTCTCGTGCGAATTGACAACGTTAGGTCCCTAGTGGGTACAATACATACAGTACCAGTACACATAAATGATAGGCAACTCACCAAAGTGGAAATAGCACTGTTAACTGTGGCCAACTGTCATCAAAGAAATGCAGATTAGAGAGACTCTGAGGTTCCTCATTCACATCACTAGGATTTTTTTTTTTCCCACGTATCCAATGCTGGAGTAGGAGCTAAAACTGGTATGATTGGTGGCATTATACTCTGATATGCTGCCACCCTTTTTAGTATTATATATTGAGCCATGAAACTGATCTAATCTTTTGGTCTAAGTCATCTTATTTTGAAGATCTTTCCTACGGAGATTAAAAAAAATTGTTTTAAAAAACACCATATGTGTAAAGATTTTCATTACAATGTTATAAGAATAGAACTTGGTAAGTACCTAGACCCCAGTAGGAGACTGGCTAAGTAAAGCCTGGGAATAACTCTTTATAGGCCATTATGTCATTAAATAGTAAATATGCTGCAGTGAGGTCGAGATCGCTTGCAACACAATAGGAAATAAATTGTACACCGATTTCAGGTTTCTTTAAAAACCAAGTACCTATAAGAAAAGTAACTAATAGTAATGGTTGTGAGTATATGGGTAATTTTTATATTTTTTAAGTTTCAATTTTTAAATTTATTTAAAATAGTTAAGAGTATTTCCCTCTAAACAATATGCTTGTATTAATATATTGATGTTTTTTTCAATTCGCTTATTTTTATAGAAGATAAGGACATAGTCTTTTTTTTTTAAATATTTCTTTATAGTTTCAGGTGGATAGCAAAATGGTTAGAGAATCATGTACTTTTTAAAGTACCACTGCTTCAAAAAGTATCCAGCTGGCCCCATCCATACCTAGTAATCACGATACTATTGACTGTATTTCCAGTGCTGTAATCTACATTTCTGTGGCTATTTTGCAACTACCAATTTGTACTGCTTAATTCATTCACCTTTTTTTAACCAACCCTCCACCCAGTTCCCTTTGACTGCTATCAGTCTGTTCTCTGTATCTGTGAGTCTTTTTTGTTTATTTTGTTCATTTGATTCTACATATAGATGAAATCATGTGGTATTTGTTTTTCTCTGATGGGCTTGTTTCACTTAGCTTAATACCCACTTTCCATCCATGCTATCTCAAAAGGTAATATTTCCTTCCTTTTTGCAGCTAAATAGTATTCCATTGTGTAAATGTATCACAGCTTTTTTTTAGTCAGTCATCCACCAATGGGCACTTGGGTTGCTTCCAAATCTTGGCTTTAGTGGTTGCACCAGTCTGCATTCCCACCAACAGTGCACGAGGTTTCTCTTTTCTCCATATCCTTGCCAGTATTTGTTTGCTGATTTATTGATGATAGCCAGCCATTCTGACAGGTGTGAGGTCATATGGGTAATTTTTTAAACAAAGCATTATGTTGGCTCTTACAAATTTCGGTTTGTGATATTTGTTAAAGGAAGGAGCAGATGGCTTTTACCTGTTCCCTCCTTCGGTGTGATCATCCATGTTCTTTTAGTTGCAGGTTGAAGGAAATCTATTTCAAAATAGCTTAAAATTTTAAAGTATTGGCTTGTATAACCAGAATTTACAGAATAAAAATCTTGACCCAGGAATTAAATATCTTCTCAGAAGTTGTCTCAGTTCTGCTCTCCTGTTGATCTCTCCTGCAAAGGCTTCTTCCTCCTGATGGAAAAGGCAGCATCACAACTCCAGTCTAGCCAAGGGTCCCGAGGACAGCTCAGTCTTTCTCCTTTGGTTCTTGGAAGGTCCCAGGGCAGCTGGGATTGGTTGGCCAGCCCTGGGGCATGAGCCCACTCTGGAACTCTCTGTATAGGGTAGGGGGATTCCCATATTTTTCTTGTCATGTGGGCTAGTTTTGCTTTTTTCCCCTACATGTTGTCATTTTTTAATCCCAACTTTCATAATGTGTGTGTGTGTGTGTGTGTGTGTGTGTGTGTGTGTGTGTTTAAGCCTCCTCCTCCTTTGATTATGGTACCTTTCCTGGACTTCCTATTAAAAATTTTAGGCCCTGGCCAGGTAGCTCAGTTGGTTAGAGCGTCATCCCGATATGCCAAGGTTACCGGTATTCAATTCCAGTCAGGGCACATACAAAAATTAAACAAAGAATGCATAAATAAGCGGAACAACAAGTTGAGGTCATTGATTTCTCTCTTTCTCTCTCCTTCCTTCTCTCCCTTCCTCCCTCCCCCCTTCTCCTCTCTCTCTCTTTGCCTTTTTCTGTCCCTCTCCCCCTTCTCTCACTCTAAAATCAATCACTAAATTATTTTTTTAAATATATTTTTATTATTTCAGAGAGGAAGGGAGAGGGAGAGATAGAAACATTCATAATGAAAGAGAATCATAGATCGCCTGCCTTCTGCACATCCCACATTAGGGACCTAGCCTGCAGCTGGGGCATGTGCCCTGACCAGGAATTGAACCTGGGACTCTTTAGTCCAAGGGCTGATGCTCTATCCACCTAGCCACACTGGTGAGGGCAATCAGTTATTAAATTTAAAAAACCTTTGTCATGCCATAGGCACTGATAAATGATGTGGCTACCCCTGCAAACATTTCTGCTTAGTTTTTGCTTTATTTTTGGTAGGAAATAGTCTTGAATCCTTTCAGAAGCCTGAGGTTAAGAGGCAGCTGTGGAAATCTCTGCCTGTCACTTTGTCACCTTAATTTATTTTCCAAGTAGCTAACATTGTCTCATTTTTTAAATATGTGGAAAAAAGCCTTTAAAATAACTTTATGGGCCTTTTACATAAAAATGTTGAATAGAAGTTCCAGAATCAGTTTAATAAACTTGAAGGAATTTCCTTAAGAAACAAAGCAGTTGGTTTAGCTCTATAAATTTCCAGTTTGGCAGTGCCAATAAAATGGATGGTTCAGATTCCTGTTAAACCAGGAAGTCCCAAATTATGTTTGTGCAAGATTATAACTGTATTACTTGGAGGGTAAAGGGATTCTAGTTAGGTAAATTTGTGAAATGCTGTTAGACATTATTCAATATTGGACTGATTGGTTTTTAACTTAGCAATGTGCATTTGATTGACTAAGTAACAGGGTTGTAGTGTATTTAGATTTGACCACCAAACATCCTTTTTAAAAATAAAACCGTTATCATGTGGTTAGAAAAATAGCACCGTAACCATTTCTCTTACCAGGATGTAGGTCCACTTTCTTATAAGACTGGTTAAGTGGTGTGAGTTGGACATTATTGAGTACCATAGGGGATTTACTTTTTGTTTGTTTTAATAACTTTATTATTTTGTATGGTAGCACACTTTGTTTAGTGGAAATGTAAGTACCTTTTTTGTGTTCTTGCTGAAATAGATTATCCCACCTTGCTGCAAGGTGGACCGCAGGCAGACCTACACTTACATAGGTACAAGCAGCCCTATGAGCAGCTCCAGAAAATATTCTTATTGAAGCCCCAAAGTATGTGGCTTAGAAGGAAGAAGCAAAATTTTTAGCTTTAGAAATTGAGGGTAAAATGTTTAAAAATCACTTTCATAAAAGTATTAGAAATCATTATCATGAAAGTGTCCCTATTAATTAGAACATTGAACTTTTATGCTTTCCTTTTAAATCTGCCATAATGAATAGCCCCAAATAAACCACAGCTAACTAAATAAGTTCATTTGTTGAATAGAGTTAGAATTAGCTTAAATGTCTAACGAATATTTGCCAAAATCAACTCACTTGGTTTTGGCATATTTAACATATTAGTTGGTATCTGACAGTAACTGGCTTCTTGAGACTGACTGTTCCTGGAATGTGCTAGTAATATCAGCATAAATGAGGGGATTATGTATTTTTAATTGATAAGGAGGAGGAAAGTACATATGATTCATATAAAAGTTGCATAAATTATTTAGGTGCAAGTTTTTTAAAAAGTCTAAGACATTCCAATGTATAAAGAGATGCTATAATTTTGCATTTTTTTCCAGTAGAATTTTTATATTGTTGCCTTCACTAAAATTGGCTTGTTATCATTACTAACACTGTTAAAAATGATTAATATTGATGTATAGCTCTTTAAAAATCATGTTTTTCTACTCAACTAAGTTATCATGTCTTTTTCTCTTCTTTTTGTACAGAGTTAGCTTTGGAATCAAACCCTTCTGACCATCCAAGGGCAAGCACAATTTTCTTGAATAAATCTCAAACGGATGGTAAGACAATATTTTTTTCCTCTAGAAGTTTGAAACTGTTTTTGTTGCATATTAGAGAAAGTATTCAAGTGAGGAGAAGTGGTAGGCTATCTGTTTACACATTTTGCCACCTCTTTATCAACACAGTCAATTGGCCACATGATTTAGATGTGGTCTGTTTCTCCAAACAGCTACGTCCTTTTCTCCTTGCTCCAAAGAGCAAACATTTTAAAGATGAGTGATAGGATTTAGGTCCCAGTTAAGTTTTTATTTTGAACAAATAAAAAAAATCAGTTTATATATGAAGATTGAATTTGTGATTTTTGCCCCACTTTATATAGTGCTCATCCAAATGATGCCATCTCACATCCAGATTCATGCTACTCAGAACTGTTAAGCTATTCAAAATTTTCTCATCATAATGTAATATTGTGCCAAGTACAGCAGAGCAGACATAGCCCTCTATGGTTGCCCAGAAGGTTAGCCTCATCAGCAAGGGTACCTTTCCTGTATCCTGCTTATTTTAGGATGATCAGAACTAGAGGATTTTAACACTCCTGCTTGCCTGATTATATCCCTTCATGTTATGTTAAATCTAGTTTACTTGCTTAAAAAGCCACTCATGACCAGTTTTTTACTTGACTACCACAGCAGAAGTACAATAAGTGAGGTTTCTATTTTGTTTGAAGTGATACAGCACAATGAAAAGATGGAGGTTTCTAACCTGCCTTTTCATGGTGTGTGTGTATTTTGCCTGTCTAGAGCCGATGGTTTTTGGTTAGAATTGCTGTATTTCTCAATTTCTTCCGGACCCATGGGCTGCTCACATGGGAGAACTGTCCCACGCCCCTCTCTTCAGTCCTGAGGAATGTGTGTCTCTGATGCCCGTTCTACAGAACAGGAGGGTGGGAAACAACACCCTCTTTGGAGCTCTTGTTCTTCTGGCCTTGGTTAGAGCAGATAGATTTTGGCTGCTGGAGATATGTTCAGTTAGGTTAATACACACTTTAAATTTAATTTAAATAGGTTGCTTCCCAATTGAGTCATGACATTTATTTCTTTAGAAAGGTATTTTAGTGGATTACCAATAACTGTTCCAGGATGCTTCTGGGAGTGCTGGTGCCTGGCCAGAAACTGGTTCTTAGAGCTGCCGCTGTAGAATTAGAACTACTACTGGGTAGCTGCTCAGACATGTAACAAGTAAAATTTATTAGCTAAGTTTCTCACCTGGCCTGATTTGCTTTGCCTTTTCTTCTGTACATGGAAAGTCTTTCATTTGTACCTAATATAGACTATCTGTTAGGTCAAAAAGTAAAACTAAGTTTTTAGATTTACTTCGTGGAGCTCATCTTGCCATGTGATTTAAATGATAATTTTTGTTAAAAATTATTTTTAAAATGGAATGGAATTTTATCTCACTTTGTCTATTGGTAACCTGTCACATAGGTTACCAATTTTTCTATGGCATTTGTATCAGAATTGATCAGTTAATTTTTTTTTTATTCTTAGTGCGAGAAAAGAAGAAGAACAACTATGTAAACCATGTAAGTAAACAGTTGAAAAGTTAAGTAAGAAACTAACAGTTTGAAATAAAAATTGTGATGATGCCTAGAAAATATAATAGACCCAGTACTGTTAGTATGGACATCTCTTTGTAGATTTTATAAATTTCTTTTGTTTTCGTAATTGTCAAATATGTAGTCAGGAAGTCTTTAGCTTAGTAATGCTCATTTTTAAAGGGTTCTGACATTTAACTTAAGTTTCAATAAATACTTGTGTTTTAAAGATCTACCTTAATTTTTTGGCCTTAATTATTGAATCTTTTTTTTTTAAAGTAACAAAAATGAAATAGCTAAGTTAATTTCTAGCACTATTTATTGACTTCCTGCCATAACAGTGAAACTTAGCTTTCTCCACCATGAGTTTATTTCCCTCCCTCTGTTCCCTCAGCATATTACATGGTTTTTATTAAATCAAAGAATCAGTGTGTTTACGTTATGACTATACAAATGTTTTTTTACTATATTGAGCCTTATAGTTCTCTGGCTGTGCCATTTCCTTGGATACCCTTCATTCTTTTTCTCAAGTAAACTGAAATCTAGGCACTTTTATACTTTTCCAGGAAAATCTAATCCCCCTCTTCCTAGCCAAGATTTCACATAGCCAAATGCAATAAGTAGGCTGGATTCCCTACTGCAAAAAAAGAAAAAAACAAAACAAAACACCCATCCCCCACACACATTTTTTGTAGCAATTTGGCAAAGATGACCATCAGACAGAAATACTACATTTATGCTATATTAACTTAATACTTATTCATTTCTGTGTGTGTGGAATTAGTTTCCTGACTATATTCTCTTGCCTGTTTTCTAACAACGATTTTTTCCTCCAAATGTTGTGACATTTGTCACCTGCCTATCAAAAATATTTTCCATCTGTTTTCTTTTTTTCTTGGAAACAACCTTCCTTAGCTTTTATCATCATCCCACTCTAGCATAAACTGGTTTTCCCTAGACCTGCTCTCTGCCTTTTTCCTGGCACATCTCCTTGATGTCATCTGAGATCTCACATAACTGCTGTCTTGCGTTGGATCCCCTATGTCCTAGATTCTGTGTTTCCCTCTGTCTTGTTATACTCGCTCGTTTTATTGGAGCACATTTCCCATGGAAAGAGTACATAGGCAGAAGTTTTTAGCGATCTGGCTTTTCTGAAATGCCTCCTATTTGAAGTATAGAAGTTTAGGTTGCAACTAATTTTTACAGTGCCAAACCATTTCTACTGTTATTTGGGGAGTTGCTCTTTAATCTGTTGACATTATGTGATACATTGCATATTACAATTTTAATCATTTCCCCCCATCCTTTTGGAAGCTTTTATTTAAAAAAAATAAATTTTATTGATTTTTTATAGAGAGAAGGGAGAGGGATAGAGAGTTAGAAACATCGATGAGAGAGAAACATCGATCAGCTGCCTCCTGCACACCCTTACTGGGGATGTGCCGGCAACGAAGGTACATGCCCTTGACCGGAATCGAACCAGAGACCTTTCGGTCCCCAGGCCCACGCTCTATCCACTGAGCCAAACTGGTCAGGGCTTTTGGAAGCTTTTAGTACCTTCTCTGTTCCTGGAATTTTGAAATTTCACAGTTGGTTTGGTATGTACCTTTTCATTTTTTTTTTTAATGGCCACTAAGCCTGCAGATCTTCACTTATGGCAGTGAATTTAAAATGTATATTTTTTCTAGTATTTGTATTACTCAGAAGTTGGAACTCTTAGACCAGTATTCCTTTTCCCCCTTCCTGTTTTCAACTTCTTGTTCTACTTCCTAGAGATTTGTTTGACTTTATGCTCCAACCTTTCTATTGAATTTTGTTTTGTCTATCTTTTCTTTTGTTCTATCTATCTTTGTCTTCTATTCTGTCATTCCTTTTTTTATAGCATCAGTTTTTCCACCAATGCAATTTTTTGTCTTTCTGAGGTTAAGAATTTTTTTCTTAAGTTTTCATTTGCTCCTGTATTTTGTCACTCCCATTAATTTCCTCCTTCTTGTTTTGATCTCTCTTGCTTGTTGGCTTTCTTCAGATGTGTGGTGGTCCCTGGCTCTATTTTAAGATGTAATTGGAAGCACCAGGAGTGAGCAGTGTTTCTGTTAACTCAGTGGTCAACAAACTCATTAGTCAACAGAGTCCAATATCAACAATACAACCATTGAAATTTCTTTTGAGAGTCGAATTTTTTAAACTTAAACTTCTTCTAACGCCACTTCTTCAAAATAGACTCACCCAGGCCATGGTATTTTGTGGAAGAACCACACTCAAGGGGCCAAAGAGTTGCATGTGGCTCGCGAGCCGCAGTTTGCCGACCACTGTGTTAACTGATAGTCCTCATTGCAGGATTTTGGGATCAAGCCTCTGAATTTGGAACCGGCCTTTGGTTCTGTCAGATACACTGGCTTTCTTATTCCTGTCCCAGCCACTCTCTCTAAGCACCCAGTTTGTGCTTCCTCTGTGCTGCCATGTAAGTGAACATTCCTTTATCTAGTCTTCAGCTTTCACCTGTATTGTGTATAACCTTTTTTTATGCCTTTAGTTCTAGTGAGAATCTCTGAAAGGAAGGGGGAGAGGAAATAGATCTGTGGTCAGTCCATCATATTGAACTTTGATTTACACTTTAAATATAAGTTCTAGCCTGGCCGGTGTAAGTCAGTGGTTGAGCGTCAGTCCATGAACCAGAAGGTTACCATTTCAGTTCCCTGTCAGGGCACGTGCCCGGGTTGTAGGTTTGATCCCCAGTAAGGAGTGTGCAGGAGACAGCCAATCGATGTTTATCCCTCATCAATGTTTCTACCTCTATCCTTCTCACTTCCTTTCTTGCTAAAAAAAAAAAAAATAAATAAAATAATAATAATTAAAAACATTTAAAAAATAAATATAGGTTCTACGTTTAAAGTTAAAGTTTTAATTCAATATAATAATTCAGAGAATATTTTTGGCTATACCTATAATTAGCATACTACACTTTTCTACTAAAGCGTAAGAATTATATTCAAACCATGTACCCTGCCGTATTGTCCCATTATTATGCAACATAGATGGAGCACTTTTCATTAATGCAGAAAGTATTAGAAATTTTTAAGTTAATTAAAAGTCCTTAATTCTTAATATTCACAACGTGTGAAAAAGTAGAAAAAAGTAAACGGCTTTATTTTTTAATGGGTTGAGATGAGGCAGGGAGCACAATGGGTGGAAGCAGAATTTCAACAGGTACTTCACCTTTATTTAATAGTAGGATTTGGATTGGGACTTATTAGATTTCCAAGTATGATTATCCTTCTAATCTTTGCCATTGAACCGTAAGTCTACTTATAAGCCCTTCACTTTCTTGCAAAGATTGTAAAAGTCCATCTATTCTGCCCTTAGTGTTAAATGAAGATAAATGTGACTCTTTGTCCCTGTCTATCCTAGTGACTAACTTTAATAATACCTATGAACACTAAATGGTCAATAGTGTTTAATTTTTTTTGTATTTGCATTTTTTTAATGTTTGTCAGTGTGGTGTTTTTGAGGTGGTAGGCCAGCAACAGTAAGGCTTTAACCATAAAGGACATTTGTCTTAAGTTTTCAAGCAAAATAAGGGGAAATCAACCTGCTTGCACCAATGTATCCAGGCTTTGCTCAGAGGCTTAATTCTGCCACCCTGTAGTGAATACTAGATACTTGATCCTGGAAGTTTGAATAATTGGGAGTAGGCCTGGAGTAATGAGCAAGTGTTGATTGTATCTTTGGCTGGATCTATTTAGTATACTGTAAGTTGCTAATTTACTAAATGAACCCCCATGAGGATGTAAGCCCATGTCCAGTTATGAATATTAAATGTTTTAGCACTAATATTTTCAAAGAAAAACCAATATACATTTATAAAAGAAAAAAATTTAAAGAGAGAAAAGTGGAGCAAATGTCACCAAGCTTTACCAACTCATCTGCATTTTGGTGCATTTTTCCCCTGTTCTTTATATTTCCCCAATGTATAAGTTGTAGTCATAATTAGACTTTGTTATGGTGTATGACACCTTAATATTAGTGACCTTAAAAGATAAACATATTTGAATTAATTTTCATGCTGTATTTGTTTTTTGAGATCCCAAAAGTAAATTACGTTAACTGCATAGCTTAAGTAACAGCGTTTTAACTATAGTTAAAGCATTTCTAGCTTCAAGGAGAATTTGTTCCTCCAAATAGTACTTTTCAAAAATGCATCGTCTGGAACTTTCGGTTAATAAAGAATAAGTGGCTTTGCAGTGAAACATCTGAAACAAGTGAAATGGTGTTTTATATAATATATAGATATTTCTGATTATTGGCTATTGGCAATTTTTAGATGTTCTGTATTTTAAAAGGCATCAACTAGATTTTGTCCCTACCCCATATTTTGAGTATTTGTGGGGCATACTGATGGGAAAGTAGGGCAGCATGATAGAAACTATTTTATATTGATATAAGGAAGGAAGGCTCATCTGAATTAGTTTTTTAAAATACAATAAAACCAAGCATATTAAAATGGTTGCTATTCTGTAATAGTAAAGAATGCTACTTTTACTTTCAACGACTTACAGTGACTGGGATTAGGTATTTATTGGCTTTAAGGAAGAGAATTGTCCTAACATAGTATAGGCTATTTCAGTATTTGATTATTGCTATATTATTGGGCTTTTTACAAATCAATGGATAATTCCAAAATCAATGGATACTTCTAAAGTGTTTTGAAGATAGTTTATTCTCTAGAGGGCCTCAAAAAGTTCATTGTCACCTCTCCAATACAACTGCAGATAAATTCTAATTTCTATCTGTAGTTACGATTTACCTTCCAGCTGTAATTAATTTTAAATAATTTTTCAAACACTAGTTGAACCTCTTTCTAATTTGTCTCAGATTCTGTGCTCAGCAGCTGGAGGTAGGAGAAGAGACGAGTCCTCCCTTCCCTAGAGAAGTTTACTTTTTAATGAGGGGGATTCCCAGCCAGCAGTTCATGGAGTATAAGAAGAATCTTAATGCTTAGTTGTTTGACATTTTAACCAAGGAAAAAAACACACTCTTATAGGTTTAACTTACTGTGACATTTTCTTCTATTTCCCTTCCCCTTCAGGTATCTCCAGGGCACCTTACTAAAAAATATAGCTCATGCTCAACTATATTTCTAGATGACAGCACAGTCAGCCAGCCTAATCTTAGAACCACAGTACAATGGTGAGTACAACTAGGTTGCCAAGGGCTGAGTGACAGACCCCGTTATGCTAAAAGCATCCTAGCCACCCATCATTTCAGTCATTGATTGTCCTTCTTAGTGATCAGGTTAAGCAGCTGACGCCAACTATATATTGACTCAAGGACCTAAATAATGAATTTTCAATTTTTATTTTAACCTTAGAGTGGATGGAAGAAAGGAAGGTCAGTTAGCAAATAAGAAATCCCAGAAAAAGTACTTATCTTTACTTTATACCATTTCTGTTGTTATGACATTGTTGAACATAATAAAAAGCAGAGGTACTTTTTATTGGATGTTTCTAGGAAAAAAAGTATTTCTTTATGAGACATAGACCTAAAACAGTGGATACTACTTTGGAAGCTACTCTTGGAAGGAGGAACAGCTTGTCCCCTACTGGCACCAGAGTGTATGTGCATTTAAATTTAGTTGGATTTTGTCAGCTTTTCCCCCTTATACATTCTCTCCCCACCCCCCCCTCACTATTTCTGTATAAAAATTCACTTCTCCTTCCTATCCCCCAAAGAGGGGGAAATACATCAAATCAGTATATATCTCCAAAACCCTAAATCAACCCATGTATAAGAAAAGCACAGTAGGAAAAAAATGAGAAAGGTGAAGTTTTGGAAACATAGCCATAATCATATTTATACTTAAGCAAACATGAACAGCGTGTCATGATGATGAAAACTATTCATAAATTTCTGGGAGCATCACATAGCCCACAATTGGTGGAGATGCACTTTAAAAATACCCTAATATGAGCCTTTCAAGCATATTTAAAAGGGAACTAAACCAAAACAGGATGTAAAGCTTCCTGATTCCCCCCTGGAGCTGTCCAAGGAACGTAACCAATATCTCCTTGGAATATGAGTGTTTATTTTCCAGAATACAGTTTGGGACATGCTATCTGAAAATATTGATACTTGCATCCCTAATTTTATTTTTCAATCTTAAAAACATAATTAACTCATAAATTTAATTTTGCTTCTAATGTACCAGCTTCTTTGCTAATTAAATTATCAGTACTTTTACTTTAATTAAAAATACCAAGTTCACAATCATAATAATATAACTTTCTTCTCTTACTTATAACAGTAGTTGAGGTCAAATTGTGTTTCAGCAAAAACAGCCTCATCTCCCTCGAAAGTCCTGAGCTTTGGCACCTGTTGAGTAATCACTGAATATTTTTATTCAGCCAAGACACTAAATCATGAGTAAGAAACCACTCGGCTTTGGCTACATTCTGTAGATTCTTTTGAAATCAAAAGATTGTGATGTTACAACATATAATTCAAGAGTAGTTTTAAAGATTAATCTTGCTCAGACAAGTAGGTTTCAAAGTAGTCTAATTTATGAAAGTACAGTAAGTTTTAATTTGATCTCATTAAGTTTTGAAAAAGATCATTCAGTACATTCACTATTGGTCAGATAAAGGTTGACTGAGAAAATTAATAGAGCTACTTGGCTTTTAGGGATGATTTTGGAAAATGTTTATCATGGGATAGTAGTACATTGTTCTCAGTGGGGTGGGTGAGCCTTATTAGAATCACTTATGCAACTTTTTTTCCAAAATATAAGTCTCTAAAGCATGCATCTCCCTCCCACTCTCAACACACACTCTCACTCTCTACAAACCTTTTGATAAGCTGAGGGTGGTTGTAAGGCCTAATTATATGAACAAAAGCATCCAGGGTGATTGTGATTATTTTATTGTTTCCATCACTATTTATCTCCTCTAGGCCCTTGCCCCCTCCTCCCATCCCTCTTCACCCTGTAACCAGTAGGATATTTGGCATGATTATGTGAACAAAAGCATCCAGGGTGATGCTGATCTTAACTCTGATCCACATGTTCCCAAACTTTGAAGCAGATTGCCATCACGTGGGGAGCTTTAAAAAGAATCCCAAGCCATTTAAATCAGAGCATCTAGAGGTGGAAACAGACAGTTGTTAAGACTCCTCAGATGATCCCAGTGTACAGCTAAGCTTGGGACCCTCTGCCTGGTTAGCCTGTGGGGGAAAGAACTGCTTCTAGTTATTGGTGGGACCTCCAGCAAGTCAGTTGTAAGCCTTGGTTCCCTCCTGTGAAATGGGTTGTTGAATTAAATGTTATCTAAGGGTCAGTGGTCATTTTCAGCTTTGAAATTTTATACTTTGAATTCTGTGGTTTTTCAAATCAATTTGAAGATGAAACTGAAGCACTATAGAAGTATCCATCTTTGATGCTAACAGTGGTATGGGCCTTTTTTTTACAAGTGCTAGTATTACACAGACCTAGTTATAAAATTCAGATTTGCCTTCCCTCAATTATTTTGAGCTTCATTTTAGACACTTTAAGGACAAAGAGGAGAAGCATATAACTTAACAAGAAAACCCCTTTGTTGTGTGGTACACAATATCTTTGAATAACATACAGTTATTCATTTAGGAATATAGTAACTTACATGTTATATCTGAGGATTTACATCTCATTACTATTTCATTTAGGCTAACTTGGAAGTAATTTATTACATGTTACACTGTGGTATTATACTGCATTGTTAGCACCGCTTATTTCAGGATAGACTATTTGTGGGTTCTTATATTTGCTCTTAAGATTTTATTTGATATAGAGCACATTATTTGCCTTTATAGAAATTGTGACATGGGTGGGTAGGAGGATAGTGAACTAAATTAACTGAAATACAGAGCTTAACAACCTTCTTTAAAAAGCACAAAAAACTATGTAGCTTAAATTGAAGCATGTACACAAATATAACTTGTACAGAATGAAAGGTTCTGTGGGTGAAAGGGCAAATGATGGGAAATATGTAATAACTTACATATTATAATAATCAACCCAAACATGTCTTCTAACAGCATATATTACTTAGCATTTTGGTTTTCCTATTTTTGCTAAAAGCCAAAGAACTAAACAAAGGGGAAAGTGCCCATATGATACTGTTCTGAATGAGGGTTCCAAGGCCACTGGGCAGCTGGGAAGGTCTTCCCCCACCCTAACCCCTTTTGAAAAATGTGTTCATACCCAACATCTTAAAATCAATTGTTACAATTCTTTTTCCCTCCACAGTGTGACGTTAGCAATATATTACCACATAAAGAACAGGTGAGTTTAAAAACCTGTCTTGTTATTCTGGCAGTAGATTTACAAGCTGTCAAGTTTAGTGTTAGGTAATAACTATAGACATTGGAGTGAACTGTAAAGTGCTTTCTTTATTACATTATTGGAGTGAATCATTTGTTTTTGTCTTATGACTCTTAATGCTTATTGTGAATCCCAAAGAGTATTTGTTTGTATCAGGAATTAAAATTGAGAATTTAAAAATAACTCCATTGTGTGTTAAAACAGGATTTTTCTAGCACTCTTGAAATTTTGAGCCAGATACTTTTTGTGCATTAGAGGAGACTTAGCAGCATCCCTGGCCTCTCTATGCCTTCTACTCAACAGTGCCAATAACAGCCTCTCCTCAGTTCACATTGTGACACCAGAAAAATCTCTCCAACCATGACCAAATGTTCCCTGGGGGACAAAATCACCCCACTGAGGACCACCGTATTAACATAATTATTTTTCGCAACAGAAAAATTGAGTGGAACGGGTGTCATTTATTTATATTTTTGCAAATCTCTTAATGTCTGGCTTAATAGAAAACAGATGAGTTTCATGTATGCTCTGTTTTCAATCATTTGCAATTAACTTCAGTCATTTATTTTGAAAAATCAACATGAAAACCCAGTCTCATGTAGTTATATAGCTACAAAATTGTGTATTTCTAAAGCCTTCAAATAATTGTGGATATTCTTTGATACCATGCCAAAAGTCCGTAAGTGCTGGACTAATGGAATTGGTTACAATGGAATTTAAAATCATACCCACAAACTTACAGTAGGTAATTTGTTAAATTAATACCCATTGATCTATCTTGTATGTTTAATGAATGTTTTATTTGCACATGATTTTATTATAATATTATGTACTGGTCATTTGGAAAGTATTGGTTCATATTTCTTTATAAAGTGGCAAAAGCTCACTTTTGTTAGTATCACCGCCAATCTTAAGTATTGAAAAGCTGTGAAGCTAACAAAAGAAGGTATATATTTTCCCAAATCCTGACTTTTAGCCTGAGAACTTGAATCGTGTCATTGGCAACAAACATACAAATTATTTTCCTTGAAGTGCCAGACTCATTTTTTGTTTTTGAGAGAATGACAGTTGTACTATCAAATAAAGATGTTATTCTATGAAAGAAATAAAAGTCTTCTTCGGATCACAACTAAGTCAGAAGTGCTTTTTTCTTAACACAACCACATTTTATAATGCAGAAGTGCTTAATGCATACTTTCCATTTATTCAAAATATAACAAGAATGATCGGAGTTTAATAACACTCTCCATTTTTACTGCTTTATCGAGGATGTTCTTAAGCAAAGCAGGTTTTTTTTCAGCTGTTAGAGGCAGTGAAGAATAGAATGACTACTAGTATATTGCGGTTCTACTTCCTGGATTCGTGCTCAGAAATCAATTTTACTCACTTTTGCTTTTATACAATAAAGGCCTAGTGCATGAATTTGTGCACATTGAAAGGAAATTAATCAAAAGGTGGCTGGCAGGGCAGAACTGGGCAAGATAGCCGGACACTCCCTGCTGCCAACTTCCCATGGTCCCTCCCTGACTGGCTGCACCTGGGGTGGCACCGAGGCTTGAAGGGTGTCTGTGGAGTGAGCAGGGTCCCTCCGGCAAGTGGGGTCCCTCGGCCTGGCCTGCAGGGATTGGGCCAAATCCGGCAGTCTGACATCCTCCCAGGGGTCCCGGAGTGCAAGAGGACACTCTGCAAAGTTGCTGTCACTTGGTAGCTCCTGCATCGAGCGTCTGCTCCCTGGTGGTCAATGCACGTCATAGCTACTGGCTGGTTGCTTAGCTTTTTATGCATATAGATAGAAGATTGCAAATGTCAGGAAAAAGGTAGGCACTGCCTTAATATTTATATAAAAATGGTTTTGACCTCATGGGCTTCCTGAGGAGGAAGGGATCTAGGGGAACCCCAGAGGCCTACAGAATATACTTGGAGCACTACTCTTTAAATGAGCAGTGTATTGTGTATAAACATTTAAATCAAAAGACTAGTCACTTTTAAAATAAAAAGGCAAATTTTTAAAAGAGACAAGAAGAAATACATAATAACAATCCCATATACTAAAAGCCTAATATGCTAAGTGTCCGACTGTTCAACCAGTTGCCATGACATGCACTGACCACCAGGGCAGACACTCCCACCAGTAGGTTAGCTTGCTGCTGGGGTCCAGCTGATTGGGACTGGGTGAGATGAGAGGGACATGCCCTGGAGTCCTCCTGTGCTCCCTCCCTGGCCCCCATCATGCACCAGTGGGGTCCCTTGGTCTGGCCTGCACCCGCAATCTGGGACCCCTCGAAGGATGTCAGCTGGTTTTGCCCAATCCCTGCAGGCCAGACCGAGGCACCCCTCTGGTGCATGAATCCATGCACCAGGCCTCTAGTATAATACAAGAAACTAATGAGAGGAAAAGAAATGGAAAAACATGAATCTTATATTCACATGCATTAAAAATCTAAGGACATTATTGTCTACTACTACCACTTTATAAAATGTTCATGTGTATTCCCTTGTGAGGTCAGAAGAGTGCAGATGTGTCTGGCTTACTAGCATTGCCATTAGGGTGGGTCAGTGTTTATTAAAGCAACTCTAGCTGCCATCATAGAAATGATTTCACAGAATTCGATATGCTGAGTGAAAACATCAGGAAATCCTCTTACTGAATCCAAGAGAAGAATTTGTAAAACTGCTTTGTTGAAGGTTAAGCTTCTCCCTCTACCCCTCTCTATTCCCAGCAGTTGTGTTGCTAAGATATTATCAATTTCTGAATTAGTTTTAAAAAAACACATTCTTATTTTTTAGAGATGCAAATAGATCCTTGGATATTTTCGATGAGAGATCACATCCACTCACAGTAAGTCAGTTTTTTATTGTAGTTGTATTTTTCTCTTATACAGTTGTATTTATTTCATGCCGATTTGCTTTGTAATTAATTACTAAAAGAAAATTACTCCTAGGTTGAAGTCAAAGTCATCTTTTAAATTCTTTTTCCCACCACATGTTATATCTAATTATTTTATAAAAGAAGTGTTTTATAAGGGATATGTCAGTAAGAACTGAGTTGCAGCTTTGTATAATTAGTGAGCTAAGATAAGTAAATGAATAAAAAAAACCCCAAAGTGTATCTTTGTAAAAGATAATTTTCAGTAGCATCAAATAATATAATTATTTGTAAATAAACTTAAGAGAGATGTTAACATCTCTACGAAGAAAATTAAATAACTATTTAAATCTTAAGTTAATTAAAAAGACAAATACTTTCAAATTCACTACTTCATATGCTCCATCGCATGTGGCTGGTGACAACTATATAAGACAGTACAACCTTAGACCTGGCGGTTACAGAAAACAAAACTATTTTCAGAATTGATTGTCGAGAAGCATGACATGGTGATCAAGACTTTTGAACCTAAAAATAACTTCCATTTAAATAAGATTCTGTAGCAGGAAGGTAGAAAGAACATAAATAAAATACTTGAAGTTGTGCCTATAGTTTTCTTTAATGAATGGTGGTAGTGAGTATTGAATCACTATTATTTTTTAAGATCCCATTGTTTATATTTAAATGTCTAAAAGATGTCATGCCTTAGCTGGTTTGGCTTAGTTTAATAGAGTGTTGGCCGGTGAACTGAAGGTGCTGGGTTCAAGTTTGTTCAAGGGCACATGCCTGGGTTCTAGGTTCGATCCCCAGTGGGGGCATGCAGTAGGCAATCAATCAGTGATCCTCTCTCATCATTGATGTTTCTATCTCTATCCCTCTCCCTTCCTCTCAGAAATAAAAACATATATATTTTAAAAAAAGACATGTCACCCCAAAACACGTTATTTTAAGGGACATGTGGGCACAAGTAGAAGACGGCTATCATAAGAGGACTTAGGTATTTTTCTTCCCTGTATACTTACATTGCATTTTTTTCTTCTTTCAGCGAGAAACAGTTCCAGAGGAATATTTTAGGCATGATCCTGAACACAAATTTATTTACAGATTTGTTCGGACTCTCTTCAGTGCTGCACAGCTAACAGCTGAATGTGCTATAGTGACTTTGGTAAGATAGTTTTTCTTTCAGAAAGCATCTTTTCTGTCTTGTACACAGGGTATGGTTCTGTTTTTGAAATAAAAGTAGGTTCCTGAAATGATCAAGACTTTATTAAGAGAAACCTATCAAAGGAAGTAAAATACACAAATTCAAGCTAAATAGTCATGATTTAAAATGTTGCCATTGCTTTTCTCATCACAAACAATTGTTATTTAAAGCAGCAGGAGAAATTTCTATTTTCCCCCTCACCTCAGGAGACACACCCATGTGTAGTGCACACACTTGCACACATACAAGGTGTGCTGGTGGGATAGGATGGGGCAATTCAAACCATCTGGTCCCCAAGCAGAGACTGAATCAGTGTAGGTCTAAGCTGAGTCCCAGGTTGTATTACCCAGGCAGTTTTAATGTATCCTGCTTGAAAACTATAGCTTTAAATTCTCTGTTCCTTGGATGATGGGTGTTAATCTATCCCTGCTGTCCTCTTGTGCCTGCCTTTGAAGTCACCCAGGATTATAGTGCCAGTAGTACCTGAAAAGGCTTTGCTAGTTGCCTGCTAAGCTACAACTGTGTGAGGACCTGGGTGTCATCGATACCGAATTCCTATGGTAAGACTTTATCATTTGGAGTAAGTCCTATTCTACTGAGAAGTGGTTAGAATGATAATCCCCCCTTCCTACAGCAAACCCAAAGGGAAAAGCCATCATCATGGTCTGGAAGGAAAGAATTCCTGAGTCAAGGCCTCTTCCTTTAGTACCCTGTTAAATGTTAGTGAGGCACCGGGTCAGACATAAGCCTCTCCAACTGTTTGGAGTGCAGAGCACGTGCTGGAGAATGGCAGGGGCGGCACGTCCATAGAGAGAGCTGGGCAACCCAGGAAGGAGGGCATCTGGTCTAGAAGAGGAGGGAGTTTTTAGACACGTTAAGCTGGACGTACCTGTGAGACAGCAGGTGGCAGTGTCTAGTGATCATTTGAATCTATGGAATTAAGAGTATGATTCTGAGCTGTAAGTAGGGAATCAAGAGTAACTGTCCAAATGCAGAGAAAGCATTAGCAGACAGGATTCTTCAAAAAGGTAACTGTGGGAACAATGTTCTGCAGACGTGGGATGGGATGGATTTCACTGATAGAATAGTTAGCTTCAGTGAGAAGGGAAATGTCACTTCCACTGACACAGGAGGGCAAGTGGCGTGAATGAATGAATAATGGCACTTCCAAGCCTGCCAGTAAAGATGACAGGAAGTTGAGAGAATGCCAGTGTTGTGTAAGTGCCTCTGATACTTTCTGTAAAGTAGCACTGAACTTTGCAAGGAGATTCGTTCTTAGAGTGCTCAGTTTTGGGGAGTAAGTGTAGAATTTCACTAAGAACATATGTTCAGTAACCGTTTGTTTTTGAAAACACAGTTGAGTTTGGAGAACATTGGCAGATCTGAGCTCTCAATCTCAAAACTTTCAGACAGTAAACATATTCTTTAAAATTGGACTTTTTCTTTTTGTCAAATAGCATATATACTCTTCTGCAGAGGAACCTTTGAGATAACAAATCACAGTTTACCTCTATCATCTTTACTCAGCTGTTAACTTCTTTGAGTTCTCTGTAGAACGGGCATTGAATGCATGTGAAAGAAATCTCCTAAGCTACCTGGCAGGTTTAGGAGTACCAGGGATACAGAGGCTGGCAGCTCTGTTACCACATAGAATCCAACAGAATTGGCATTAAGTTTCAGATTATGTTAGAGATGAATTTCACAAAATGAGCATGGAGATGTGAGCACTGGGGGAGATGAGAAGGGCTGTCCTTTTAGTTCCTTATAAAAGGCACTAAAATGGAAAGACCTGACCGTAGTACAGTCCAGCCTTCAGCACACCTGCTTGTACCGCCTGTCCTGCTGCACCACACAGCAGCCACTGGGAGGCTCCATTGACCCACTTTTTATTTTCAGCCTGGGTCACAAAAGGGACTAGTTACTGTGAAAAGATCTAAATGTGCTCTTAGGAATTTACATGTTCAAGTATTTTGAAAATCAGCATATAACTACCAGCAGGTATGAAACATTGTATGTGATAGGCACTCCAGTATTTATTAGACAACTTGAATCTACACTGGGCCTCTATATGCTGTCCTTAACAAGTGGAGAGAGAATACACCACGCATTTCTTCAGGATGACCTTTGCATCTTAAGATGTCCATTCATTCCTGTGACCAAAAATTGAGCTGTAATTCACATAGGGAAAGTAAGCAACAGGAGTATCTGATTTGCAACTGTGACTTGGCTTCTAGCTTTGGCTGGCCAAGCAGCCTCTGTAGAGCCTAAGAATAAAAGCCATGTTAAAAAATGGATGAAATCTGTCATTCTAAGAGTTGTTATCACGCCACTTCCACTGATCTGAAATCAAAGACAGTGCTCTGCTTTTGCAGGTTTACTTAGAAAGACTTTTAACTTATGCTGAGATCGACATTTGTCCCACGAACTGGAAGAGAATTGTTTTGGGAGCTGTTCTTCTTGCCTCCAAGGTTTGGGATGACCAGGCTGTATGGAATGTGGACTACTGCCAGATCCTCAAGGACATTACTGTTGAGGACATGTGAGTGTGTAAGGTTTTGGTGAATTTTCTAACCCGTTTCCAGAACCTCATTTGCTTCCATAAACTTTATATGTTAAGAAATATTTGTAAATGTTACTTTGTGCAGAGAATTGAAAGAGGCATAAAATTATATACTTCTTTCTGTCTATTTCTTTGGATAATAATTCATATTCCTCATTATTAATTAGGTCTTGATGTGTTATTGTAATAACCTATATATATATATATAAGGCTAACATGCACAGTGTCTCCTCAGGAGTTCGATCACTCACTCTGATGTGCACTGACCACAGAGGGCAGCTCGGAATGAAGGAAGGCCATGGCCAACAGCTGGGGGAGGGAGGTCCTGGCTGGCAGCTAGAAGGAAGGCTCTGGCTGGCCCTGTTCGCCAGCCAGGCCTAGAGACCCTCCCCGTACATGAATTGTGCACCAGGCCTCTAGTCTGTTTGATAATTATGTCTCTGGTGGTTCTTGACAAACATTCCACAAGCTCACTACCAGAACAACAGTACAGTGAATATCTCTGTGACTTTTTTAAAGCCACCTATTAGGTCCAGTCCATTTTTAAGGGGCATACCTCTGACCCTTGAAAAACATGCTTGGCCACTGTTAATATCTTAGGGCCACTAGACTATTGAGAGGTTATGGCTTAAACCCGAGTCACACATTGTATATTTGCTTTAACTGATCTTTCCCTTCTTTTATCTGGAGTTCAGTTGTTAAACCATGATGGAAAATTAGCTGCATATAAAGGCTTCATCCCTGTGCTCTTGCCTGCCCTTTTAAGAGGATTGCAAGTGTTTAAAAATAGGTCTGATGAGTTAGGAAACGCCTACCTCTCAGTCAGTTGGCAAAGCATCGCTGGGCACCACCTAGTGCCCATGCCATTTGAAAGTTTTCTGCGGCACTCAGCAACCACAGCAGTGCATTGTGGGGGGCTATAGGCAACCATGATGGTGTATTCCTCAGAGGTGGCATGCTAGCCTGAGAATGAAACACTAAACTTAACATGGGCATCTGATCTGGCCACATTGAAGGGCCCTAATGTTGGTAGGCAGGATGAGCCAAAGAGGTACTTCTAGCAGACTCTCCAACTGCCCACCTGACAGTGAAAATGTCTTTCTTTGTGGGTGGCATTTAGGAAAATATGAAAGAACTCCTCTTGATAATATTGAACAGCATAAGAAGGACTAGTTACTGTGACAAGATCTAAATGTGCTCAGTATTAGGAATTTACATGATTGTAGTAGGCAGAGGCAAGAATTTGTTTTTGTTGCTTTTGCTCATTATTCCAGATAAGACTCATTCAGAATCACCAGAGTTCATATTTACAACTGAAGTGAGGATACTTGTGACCAAAGAGGAGGGACCCCAGTGATTGTCAGTATCTGGGGCTTTGGGGGCAAATGCCCACTTTGATAACAGTGTACACTGAGTAGTTTTGGTGATATTGCTGGTAGCCTTCTTAGCAGATAGTGTGACAGCAAATAATGAATTTGAAACAAATGGAAATACTTTAGGAAGTTGCAGAAGCTCAAGTGACTTTGATCACCATTGTCATGAGTCTTCAGACTGGTCCCTTGAAGGATGGAGAATTTTGATCATGAACACTAGCTCTGCCATGATGACAGCTGAACTATTCTCAAAACCTGTACCTCAACTGGCTGGGGCTCTGGCTCTAGCGATAACGTCAGAACACACCAGGAAATGTGTGGGTTTTCATAGAGGTGAGCCACAGAGGCAGTGGTGGCAGTGTCTACTACCCGATGACAGTAGTAAACAATGCTTTTTGTATATGAACAGAAACACCGGGAGCTATGTTTATAATAGGCTGCTTTTGTTTGTGATCTTTGAAAAGGAAAGGCATTAATTACAACAGTGTTTAGTATATACTGGTTTCATTCCCCTGTTGTTGACTACTATTTGTAATGGTCTCATTTTGAGTCTAAATTGAAAAATTGGTGTCTCTGCTTTTCTTAAACTTTCCAACATCTATGTGTCTTTTTCTAAAAATATATTTCCCTTCAAAAGGATAAGTTAATCTGAGCAGCTGCTATTCAGAAAATTTGCTGTGCCTGTAAATGGTATGCTATTCAACCATCTAGCCATTGAAAAAACAAACAACAACAGAAGTTGCATATTCTGTAGGCATAATGCTTTTCTTCCATCATTAAACCTCTATTAATAGACATTTTAATCCTATGAAGTACTGTATTTCTACACAATTAAAATGTATTAGTGGAGAAAATATAAAAGGGATACTGAAGTGCATTTATTCCTGTAGTAAATTAAGTCCTGATTATCAAACCATTATCTGATTTACATTTCTATAGGCTTATGGCTAGCTATGTGAATAGGAAATTAATTTTGGAATTAGGTTCAGTCAGGTTAAAAGTTCACCAAGTGAGAAAACGTCCTCTCTGCTCATATTATGACCGCTCTTCACCCAGGAGAACATCAAGCCTTTGTTGACCTGTGCAATGGATAAACTATTAAAGCTTTAAAAAGAGAATATATTAAAAATAAACCTCTCATGTTTGTTTAGGTATTATCATCAAGGGGTTTCTGCAGAAGTAGCATGATTTGCTCTAATTTTATATGAGAACACTTGGCAGGTGATGGCAGGTGATGGCAGTATGGTCACACAGCACAGGACTGCTCCCAACTTTCCTTCCACGCTTGATTGAGCTCACCCCAGTGGCTCTGTTCCCCTCTGTCTGGCAGGGGGGGTGGATGCTGAGCATTCCGGACAGGGGAGAAACAGGTTGGAGTCGGAGTCCAGTGCTCTGTCGGGGGTCATATCGTAGAGTGGGCTTACTCTAGCCAAGACACCTGTGTGTGCTCTTCCTGCCATCCAGTTTAAACAGTGCATCCTGACCTGTCATGGTGACAGTTGCTCACCCCCTGAGATGAAGGTAAACAAAAACTTGCATTATGCCCTCTGCCATAAGCCCCACGCACTGGGGTAGGGGGAGGCTTTCCTATCGAATGCGGCTGGCTTATTTATTTATTTATTTATTTGAGATGAATTCTTGCTGCTTCAAGAGTTTTCCACCTCAGGGATAATAGCGGTGGCTCTCGATGCATCCATTTGTTGCCGTGGTGATGTGCCCACTCCTTTTGTTGGCGCCTCTCTACTTCAATAAGTCCCTTCCTGTTATCGGCCTGGTGAAAATGTCTGCAAGTTCTTCAGAGCTAATAAACAGCATACATCATTCCTTTCATCTGAGCACTATAGTGGGGCCTGGTGAGTGAGCGAGGCGCAGGAAGCGTACAGCTGCACTAATGGAACTCTGAAGAATGAGCCCCGAGTCAGCAGCGCAAGTGCACAAGAGGGCCATCACCTCTTCCCCCTTGTCCGGAACCCAGAATGCTGGGATGCAGGGAGGACCACAAATAGCCGTACCTTGTTTGAACATTAGGGTATTACTACAGCCATGTAGCCGTGACTTGTTTCAAAACAAAATTTAGAGTCATCCTAGTGGCTCATAATGATGTATTTTAAGATAGTAGTCCAATTGACTAAAATTGTCCTGTATTGGTTTTGTCTCCTCCTCCTCCCCAGGAATGAGATGGAAAGGCATTTTTTAGAGCTACTTCAATTTAATATTAATGTTCCTGCCAGTGTTTATGCCAAATACTACTTTGACCTTCGCTCCTTAGCTGATGACAACGACCTGCCTTTTGTATTTGCTCCTCTTAGCAGAGAAAGAGCCCAGAACCTAGAGGTAAGGCTGAGGAATCACTGAGTGTGGTTTCTGTCAGTCACCAGAGCTATCATCTGTGGGTAAATCAGATTAAGCAGTGATTAGGAAAATGAAAAGCTTTTTTAAATTTAACAAATTGAAGAGCTTATTAACCCTTTCACATCATATGTCTATGGTTTCTACAAGAATCTCACCTTAAAAAAATACACATCTCTTCTGAGACCATAATTCAGAATGTTTTAAATCAAATCTAATCTGTTAATGGTTTTCCATTTGAATCTCTACCCTTATAACCATACATAAATAACTTATTAGAACTGTATCACTATTCTTATCTATATACAGAATCTACTTACCATTCTTAATTCAGTTTGCAAATTCATATCTTTTCTATATATATCATGGTTCAGTCCCATGAGTTTATCAGTACTAGTAGTTAACCTGGGAAACATATACTTATAATGTATAATGTGTGTTTCAAATATTAGGTATAGAAAGTACCTGGGTTTTTAATGGAAATGGTTAAAGTACATGGTTGCAAAGTAATATTTATGGCTTATGACTTTTGGTGAGTATACAACAAAATTACAACTGAAATGGACTCTT
>JAAGEH010000022.1:7884924-7906389 GCA_011751065.1 Lasiurus cinereus
TGACTTTTGGTGAGTATACAACAAAATTACAACTGAAATGGACTCTTAAAATGGATACTTTCTGTGGTACCTAGGAGGTACTATAGAAAAAGATGTTTTTCTACCATAATTAAGTGCAAATGACATAGTTCCTTATGATGCATCAGTCATTAGACTTTCCCTACCTTCCCATAAAGTATAGCACACACCTGCCACATTAAAATTTGCTTAGAGTATATTATAACTAATGGAGATTGGATAGAAATTGAATAGCTGAGTAAGTACCAATTTGCCCAAGTGTATGCTCTTTACATTTAAGGAACAAGTGTAGAGGCAATAGATGATATTGCTGTTAGGAGCCTATTACATTCTTGACTTCTTTGAGAACCCAATTTTTAAATGATTCTAAGTTCCTCTTTGCTCTAGCAATCTAATCACAGTCCCTAAAAGACTTACCACCTTCGTGAATTAGCAGGAAGTACATCCCCATAACCTGGCAGTGCAGACATCAGCTGCCCAAAGCAGCAGTAACTGTGAACTATAGAGAGGAGTGTGGATGTGTGGCTTATCAGTGATGTTTCTGTGAAGGTTGGCTCTCTTGTTTGTTTTTTAACGGTGTCTGTGTTCTATGTGATTGCCTTTCCTAGGCCATTTCCAGATTGTGTGAAGACAAAGACCTGTGCAGAGCGGCTCTGAGAAGGTCTCTCAGTGCTGATAATTTCATTGGTGTTCAGCGTTCTAAAGCCATCCTCTCTTAAGGGAGAGGTGAGGGGTGGTAATACCGTGAGCCCCTCCCTCTTCTACAAGGACTGGAGAAATAATCACCTCTCTGCTCAAAAACCAGCAAAGTTAGTATTTTCACCTAAGACAGACGTCAAGTTGAAGAGACTCGTGGGCAGCAAGGACTGTGCTCATAGAAAGAATGGGACCTTGTCAATGCGACACACTCTGTCCTTTAGTTACAAAAATCACTCAAAAGCTAAAGCTCCCAACCCACACAGATATTTGCTTACAATGTAGGCTGATAACTGTGAACTATGTGAAGTTTTTTTTTTAATTCAAGTTTAAATTTTGAGGCTTGAAAGGCACTAACTATATAACTTATGTCTTTCCTACTTTTCTGAAATGCCCCTCCAAAAAAAGAATAAACCTTCGCAATATTGCTACCCATTCCTTTACAATCAATGCAGTATTACCATTAAAACATGGGATGCCTAACAACTCACAAAGCCACTTAGGAACAGACTGTAGCATTGTTAGGTATTAAAGGATTCTTCATATTACATGGTGGAAGTTGCTAGTCATTATTGGCAAACAGTTGAAATCAAAAAACTGCTGAATAACACTTCTCATTCAAATTCTTTGCAAGGACTACTTATTAGCACAGTAGCATGTTTGGGGTAAGAGAAAGTGTCAGTATTGATTATCTACTTAGACTGGGTCCACTCTGCATATCTTAAGAACTATAATGGGATTTTAAAACAACTATAAGGATGCTTCTCATTTTCTGATAATTTTCTTTGTTAAATAAATGTATCAAAAGATATTTTCATAATTCCAACCAACATGGTGGTCCAGTGATAATAAGCAGATAATGAGATAGATGTTCCCCAAGTGCAATTCTAAGCTTGGAGAATAGTGTGCGAGGGCTCTCCTCCAGAAGTATAAATGCTACAGACTTTAATTTGAAAGTTTAATTAAATTTCTCATTTAGTTTTCTGTTTTTTCAAGTTTCATTTTTATATAAAAAATATAGGAAGCAGGAAGACAAGAGTTATGGCAATTCCATAAAATCAGCAGAGGTGTATATTTATTCTGTATTTCTGCTCTACTTAATAACCATTCTCAAAATCCCATAAGACTACCAGAGCTGCAGATTAAATGTCCACATTGTAGACAGAGGGAAAAAATAGAAAGAAAAAAAGATTTCTACAATATCCTGTTTGTTTAGTTTAGCGAACTGTGAAATGACAAAGATTGGCTGAAACCAAAAAGTTTATTTAAATTCTAATTTTTTGGTTCAGCCTATCTTTGCCATCTTTAAGAGGGGAGTGAAACAAAAAATTGAAACAAAAACTTAATATTTAAGATATATAAAACTAAGTTTAAGAGACCTTCAAACTTTCAAATGTGTTGTAAGGCTGTAGCATTTACACTACAGGTGGCACTGCTTAAAACTGCACTAACGCTGTAGGGAGAGAACCTGTGTCTTCATAGGAATGTCCTCCTCTTTCAAAAGAACTCTTCGCAGATCTGTGCTCTCTACATGCTTTGATCACAAAAATTGTTTTCCTAAATGTTGTAAAGGAAGATTATGAGGAGCAGTGTTATAGAGATGTAATAAAGTGAAAGGAATTGGACCCTAAGAGTAGTGTTATGAAAACAGGTGAACGAACCAGCTTTTCTATCCTACATTGTTGACTAGGTTGTAGGTGTTCCATATAAGTCTTGCTATTTAAGAGGAAGCATACAAATCTTAGGAACTCTTACCTCAGGCTTTAAAGGGCAGGGAGTTAAATAACCAGTCTTTTAGGAGATTGGTAAAATGTCGCCTAAACTTGAAATACTTTTAAAGATTAATATTCTCAACTATTTGAAAGATTTCTCCTACCTTCTCAAATGTATTCCTAGAAATTTTGCCTTTAAACAGAGCATTTCTAGGCCGAGGAATACTTTCAGTATAGCAAGGCTTCACATTATATTGAGGGCTGCAGGTTCCGTCACTTAAAAGGATAGAAACAAAAAATAATGGTATATAAAATATTACAATCTACCACCTCAAAAAACATTGTTTATGGAGTTCTGAGCTTGGAGATTCAAGTACTGATTGCAATTTTATTTTGAAAAGAATGCTGCAACTTATGTGGTTTTTCCTCATGTTTATATTAAAAGAAAAGCTAATAAACCCTATTTTAATTAAAACATGGCTAGTATGTTTGTAACACTTCTCCCTATTCACATAGCATTATGTCTCTGTCTAACTTACATGTTTCCCATCAGCTTTGATAGTGAGACCTTAAAGCATTTTTAAACTGACCATAGATGGTTTGATCCTTGCCTCTAAGATGTAGTCATTTAGTTGTCTTTTGCTCTTTTCAACCTAAAGATAATTTAATCCACTTAAAATCACTGGCATGGTGCATTAGATGGCATTTGTGAATAATTCATTATTGTGCCAATATTTGGAAGGTAAAATGAGGTAAAACATACCAGAGAGAAAGGAATTACAGGATGGTTTCCTATCAGCAATTTCATATGGTTCATCCTAAAACAACTTAAGGCCCAATGTTTTTGTTTAAAGAGAAATTTCTTCTATACTGGACCAGATTCCAGATTATTTACTCTTATTATATCCTGAATGCCCAGACATTGCTGAAGTTCTGCAGCACTGAATCCTGGTTTTATGATAGCTCATGGTTCAGTACTTGGTTGAATTTTCCTATGTCTATAAATACACTATTCCTTGATTTTTTTAAAAAAAATGCTGAAGCCAGTATTTACCAGAAAAGAAATCACTCTGTATCCGGGTTATGTAGTGATTTTAGCTATGACATGTAAGTTAGCTAAAATCTTTCATCACCCACGCCTTCTCCCTGACCACATCTAAAATGACTAGCCTGCTCCCTCTCCCAGAAGCCGTATTCTCGAGTACAGAGATGCTTGGAAAAGCACTTGACAGCGGGCAGAGAAATCTCCAGGTAAGCGTTCGTTTCAATGCAGAATCTGCAGATGATACTGTACTAGCGTCTATCAACAAACTAAGGATTAGATTACCTACAGGCTTCACTTGGCCCACTCACCGACCTGATCAGCCTGGCACTGTGCCAGCAAGCCACACAGCATCCTGGAGCCCTTCAGCAAAGCCTGTTCCCTGAGGGCAGAGGCGAAGTCGGTTTGGTTTCTGAGGCGATTCCACTCCGTTATTTTAAATGGGGTTGTCAGATGAGAGGCCATGTCATGTGAAATAAATGCTAAGAAAACCAGTTGGTGGTTTAGGATCTCCAGGGTGCAGAAAGCAGTAGGAAAGCGAAATAGTTTAGAAATTAAGAGGAATCCAGAGTCAAGTAAAACAAGGTTAATACTTTAAAACTTTGGTGGTGATTGTAACTGTGGTGAAGGGAGCGAAGTAATTTGAATGGTTAGAGAAATTCTGTGACAGCATCAGAAGTTACCAATAGTATTTAAAGACCTCAAATGATTCTGCTAGTATTTTCTTGAAACATTACTCTATCTTACTCTTCGCACTTCTACTAACCTTTACTTTTAGGCCCCAAACGGTGGCCCCTTTACTGCTGCACTGGAATGGACCCTCCCAAAGGCAGAACTTCCATGTTCTGTCCCTCCCACTGCAGGTTAGGGCTCACCCTCAACCAGATCATCTCGGCCTTTACCCTCTGACCTTCTGCTAATGTCCACTGGGCAGCGCTTGATGTTGGTCACTCCTGTGACTCATTCCAAAGCATTATCACCAGGTTCCAGTAGATACAAGTCTCACAGGATATCTCGGCCCTTGTAATCCCCTTTAATCCCCTATTTTGAGTCGTCCTGTGTCCCCCAAAGCAGCGGTCCCCAATTTAGTGCACTTGCTGACTCCCACAACCCTAGATGTATCTCCTCAGTCTAGGCAGCATCCCACATTCCAAACTCCAAAACTCATTTCCTGTGGCATTAGGAATAGAAATCCTGATTCTTAAAGTGACCCCTCATCTAACTGAGGTAATTCCATCCCAATTCTAAAATCAAGTACATATCCACACCAACTTGTCCCCTTCTGCCTCAAAACCGCGTTCAGCCTGGCTGCCGTGGTTCAGTGGTTGAGCATTGACCTATGAACCAAGAAGTCACAATCGATTCCTGGTCAGGCCACATTGTGGGGGTTGTGGGCTCCATCCCCAGTAGGGGGCGTGCAGGAGGCACCCGACAATTCAATGATTCTCATGGATGTTTGTCTCTCTCCTCCTCCCTCTCTGAAACAAACACTGCCTTCATCTCCCCACTGTTGGGATGGGCAATTTGACTTTGCTTAGTCCTTTACATCTAGCATTTCTCAAGATGTCCCCAAACCACCTCCCATCAGCCCTATGGAAGTTTCTCTAAATGGAATGTAGAACCCTGGATTGGATCCTGAGCCTGATGGAAATTCTAGTGAAATCCATATGAAGTCTGGAGAATAATGAACCAATGTTGACTTGTTTTGACAAATGTACTATCCTATGTTAACATTAGGGGAAATGGGTAAGGAAGGAGATACAGGAATGCTGAATCATCTTTGCAACTATTTGTAAACCTAAAAAAAAAAGCAGACCCAGCAAATCTCAATTCCTAGAGCTGAAGCCTAGGAATCTAAATCTTCAATGGCCCCAAATGATTCTTACACAAACTCAATTTGGAAATCTAGTGTTTCAGTTGCCTTTCCATTCCTTGCCTGAACTGTGTCTTCTACCTTGCGTTACCTTGACCTTGCCTTACCTGATTTAATCCTTTAGATCCTTTAAATCCAAAGATATAATTATTACTATCCTCCTTTCACAGATGAGAAAACTGAAGTACTAACAGGTTAAAGTGTCCAGGATCACACAGTCCTTAAATGGTGGGACTGGGATTAGATTCTCTAGTCAGTCTAGCTCCCAAGTCTATGCACATGAACATGCCTCTCAATCATGTTTCCATGCATGACAAACAGAAAAGCTCTATAGTTAAATCACTAAAGGAAGCATTATTACCAGTAATGCTCGGGGCCCACCTATTTCTCCAGCGTCTTAAGTCCCAACAGTCCCTCTGCTCCAGCTTGTGACTTTGCCTTTTCTCCCTTTCCATCGGAGGAGGAGGGGAATGAGTGATGAGAAAGCATTGGGAAGAGGTGCCAACTGGAGAGTCCTGTAAAGCAAGCTACAGATACTCTTGCGTTAGAATCCAGCTCAACTCCCCTGTCCCTCTCCTCCCAGTTGCCCTAACAATCTGATCATGTTCCAGCACTCATTTTGACATCGAATTATAAATATTCTTCTATTGGACTTCTCTCCCCTAAACAACATTATAAGCCATTTATTTACCCTGGCTGAAATCAATCCTGTAATTGTTCCTTATTGCCTATTTTCTCCCATACTTAGGCCCCAGTGTGCTGGGAAACAGACATAGCAGGCATTCGGGTGAGATAGATGGGTAGCTAATCTGTACTTTGCAAAAAAGCAAGTAGGAAAATCTGACCACAGTATCTCATCTGCCCAGATTATCAGGAAGGTGCCAACTCTAACTCAACTCTTATCTGGGTTTCCTGACTTGTATTTATGGCTTAATATCAAGTTGTGGTTCTAACTGGTGAATGATGGAATAGTTTGCGGAGTTACTGCTCCCCAACCAGATCCACAGAACAATAGCACAAACATCTTCTCAGATAGGTTTGGCGTAGGGCAGCAATTTTCAACTGGTGAGCCACAGAATTGTTAAAGCATTTAATACCTGGCTATTTAGTAAGGGGCACTAACCTCTCTTCTATTAGATTGTCAGATAAAAAGACAACAGCCAACTCAAAAGCTGTTTGGTGTCAATGCCCTCTCTTGAACCATAAATATATAGGTCAGAGAGTTGCATCTTATTGGTCAAATTGAATAAGGTTGCATCTGATTTGTTAATTCTTGGTACCAGAAATCCTTATATACAAGTATAGGCATCTGATTTTTTTGGAGCAAAAAGGGTAGATTATTATTATGTTTGATAATCAAAATATATATTTTTTGTCAGGTTGGAAAAATATTTTTGGTGTGCCAAAAATTTCAGTAATTTATGTGTGCCCTGAGATAAAAAAAATTGCTGGTATTACAGTATAGATGGAGGATTGATAAAACAGAACACAGTCTCAGGCAATGTCTGTTCTTCTGTGCATTTCCCTTCATTTCTTCAAGTGAGTCATGAAATAATAACAGGATCAGCAGGAAAAATCCATGAAATATATTCAAGTAAAACAAGTTTCCATTAGTTCTGTTTCTGGTGATTGGAATTTGCTTGATTTTCTTATTAATGAAAACATTACCACTCATATTTTAAGGACATTGGAGAAATTTGATTAGGAAGTTAGAATCCATGGATCTCCTCAGATAGTCTTAGAAAGCAGTGTGTCTCCATAGAAGCATGAGGAGAAAAAGACTTGTACAGCATCTCATTTTCTTTACCATTGCTTTAATGCACTTTAAAATTTATCTACATTAGTTGGGAACAAAGAAACAAAAATAGACATTTCTTTGTTTTTCATAAATAACTACTCTCCATATTTGATAAAAATCTCAAAGCATTATTTTACCTTCCCACAAATATAATATACACAAAATTTTTCTGAAATAATAAGGTCAGCAAATTATCATGAGACTAACATAACCACATACACAGCTGTTCTACTGTCTTCCAGGATCAAAACAAAACAAAACAAAAAAAGAACTCAAGATGATCTGGGTTTCCATTTGTTAATGCTATGGTCTCAGAATTATAATCATTTGCCAATAATAACTTAGAGATTCAAGTTGATTGTCTACCAATGAAATATCGCTGGCTCTGATCCATGAGTTCTGGAGATGTCTTTGTGAAGCTACTGCATGGGATAGGCACTATACATACATGGAAATCATAAAAAGGATTAAATGCCCTTAAATGCCCTGGACTCGAACTACTGACTCGGTATGTGCCTCATCTGGCTCAGTAATAAATTCACCTGCACCAAACCCGTATCAAAAGTCACTAAATCTCTCATATATATATATATATACACACACACACACAGAGACCATATGTGTGTGTGTATATATATATGTAATATATATTATGTATATATACACCCATATCACATACATACTATACATACAGTTTATAACAACATGAAGAACAATATTGTCATAAAATGCTGTACCCCAGGCGTTTCCCTGGCTGAAATCAATCCTGTCATTGTCATCAAGCTGCTAGAAGGTTTTTCGAGTTCTGAGTCCGGTTCCTTAGCGACTTGCCTACCCCTCACCCTGCTTTCATGTCTTCGTAGCTTTTTCTTTCAGAACCACCCTCCCCAGCTCAGGCATTTCTTTCCCAAGATCACTTGATTAGACTTTGGAGGCAAGAAAGGACATGCAGAGGGAGCAGGCAAATCTCAGCGACACCACCTCACACCTGCCTGGATTTGTGATGTGCTCTCTCCTGTTTGCCACATTCGGTGCTAGAAAGCAGTGATTCAAAGCTTTGTCCCTTCCACCCCCCTGGGTTTTTCTGTGGAGCACAAAAGTGAAAGAAGCCTCTTGCGCAGGGGTAGCAGTTCATTAAAATATACAACTACATTTCCTAGCTCTGGGGGTCCCATTCTGTACTTGACAGTGCGGGTCACGGATGCTGTTATGAAGGTTCGGTGTGGGATCCACGAGGCCTGCTCCTGGCGGCCGGTGTCAGGATTAGTGCAGCCCTGGCCCAGGAGGAAACAGCCTAATGAATACCAGTTTGGAAACAGGGCTGCCGGCACATTATTTAAGCTTGTACATGCGCACAGTGACACACAACACACTTGCACAGGCCCGTCATTAGAAGCGGTCAGGTGAAAGTATCACAAAAGGTTTGCAAGGGTAAACCGATAAGGCACCAAGAAAAATTATTTCGGCCAATGTAGACAACTTCAAAACGTCAGGAGGGAAATAATGTAAATGAAGGTCATGACAACTGATTCTCTTGAGAGGTCACATCAGTTCCTTCAGACAATCTTCTAGAAGTAACACATTGCTTAAAATGGAACTGTGAAAGGAACAGCCCCAAGGCCGCACCTGTGAGGCCAAAGGAAGTCAGTCCCCAGTCCTCTCCACTTTCACGAAGCTGGCTGGGAAGAAATTGCCAATCACCCCACGACCTTTCATTTTATCAGTGTTCTCATGAGTATTAATTGTTTGTATAATGAAAATGCAAATAGAGAGAATAATGTGCCGATGGAAACAGGGAATGACCATAAGTAGCTCAGCTGCTCTCCCCTGGGGAGGGGTGGGTGGTAGATGCCAGTGAGATTTCAGGGAAGCAGGCGGGCTTTATCCTGGAAGGGAAGGAGGAGAGCCAGGCAGGAAACAGACTGAAAACCGAAAGGCAGCTTTGAAAGTAGACCCCCCCCCAAAATAAAGCATTACCTGTATTGCCTTTCCTGGGCCTAGGATGCTTTGTGTGAACTGTCTTCTTTTGTAAAGTAAATTGGTGGTTCTTTTTTAAGTTTGGCATATTGCCAACATGAAAAAAAAATTTTTTTAAATGAAGAATTACTTTCATCCACTCATCCTACAACTTTTAGATCCACTGTGCATCATTTCTGGATTCCTCCACAAAGAAAAAGAAGGGTGGGGGGCATCCAAATGAGGCACGGTGACAAGACGACACAGAACCACCTGCACTTTCTGGGAAGATATACTAAGGGCGGGAAGAGATCAAGGTGCTCAGAAAAGGCCCTGGTTTGAAAAACAGGAGAAGAATGGGCTCTCGGGGCAATGACCTCAGGGTTCTGAGACCTCTGAGTAAGTAGAGGAACAAGATGTGCAAAAAGTCCTCCAAGCTGTAGGGTACTAGGTTTTGCCAATCCCCTGAAAACCGATGCAGTTTTCCGTGTGCAAGAGCAGAGCATTTTTATAGCTGAACAGCGTCTGAGAGTCCTTACCGCCCTCATAGCAGGCTCCCCACCCCCCCAGCACAGTGTTTAAATTCACTATGGGAACTCTTCATTTGTTTACTTAATATCCATGAAGTAGGGAAACCGAACTGGGCTTCGATCTGACTTTTCCAACTTTGGTATAAATGAAGCATAGATTCCCCAGGCGTGTTTCCCTAGGGAGGCGCTCTCACATTTTAATTGCTTTGGCCACTCTGGCCTCCCAGATTCAGTCCCCACTGAACCTTGTGGTCATTGGTATTTTGCTGGCCAAAGTGCCATCACCCTCTCCTCCGGTCACAACCTCGCTGTCCTCCTGAATGAACGGTTCACACAGGAAACGATTTTCTAATAGTGAAGATATCTGTGTGTCTACTCATCATAAAGGCTTCGGTATATGAATGGTGAAGTTAGGAAAGCAAACAGAACCCTCTTACAGCAAAGTGGATGTAGGTGTGCGAGCATCAACTCATGGGCTTTCTTAGAAGAAGAGGGAAAGAAAAATGTAGTTGCGGGGGTGGTGGTGGGAGTGGGGGGGACAGAGGAAACAGCTTTCCTCCTGCCACAGCGGTACCCCAATTCCTCTTTTAAAAACTGATGCGAGTGTGTTAGGGGCCTCGATTGTTTTCAGGGACTGCAGAGAGCTATGTCTTGCTGCTTTTGGAATACCTGGCTGTCCACCAATCCGGAACCCAGGGACACTCATTCTCTCTCACTGCGGCCCCTGTTTGCTCACAGGTAGCCAGCCAGCCGGCCTCCCTCCCCCAGGCCCCAGCACCTGGTTGGAGGGGTGGGTGTGGTTTCTAATCACAGCTCCCCGGGAGGAGGCCCAAGGGCAGCAGCAAGACTGTTTAACATGATAAAGGAGGTGGAGTGGGGGTGGAGCAAGTCAACGCTGGGAATTGACTTAATTACTGGAGGTACATATATCCCTTCTAGTCCTTAAACCTCCACACAGCCCCTGTAGCAACCATCACTAAGTAGTTCCAGAAGGAGCGAGTTTACTTTGACCAAATTACATAGCACACGTTGTTTGGTGAAAAACGATGGGATCACTGAAGCTTGTTAAGAACCACCCACTCCTCTGGCCTCGAGCTGCCATCTTCTCCGTCTAGAATTCAAGCTCAACCCATTTCCATCCGGTGGGTCTTCACTACTCCAGACACGTACGCTGGGCACTGGGAGGCTGCCTCGAAAAGCTGGCGCTGCTGAGCATAAGAAGGGCTGCAAGAACTAACAGAAAAAAACACACAAAAAACACAAAAACAAAAACAAAAAAAACACCCTGAAGCTCACTAAACAAAGCTAGAATGAACACCAAGTCGCTAAATGCTGCTCCCTAATCTTGCCACTTTGGGGAGACCCTCACCACATTCTGCCCTCGTCGGCGTGACCTGGAGTTGCATGAACAGGGACAAGCCATCTTGGACACTTGGAGCAGAAGGAGAAAGAAGCTGAAAAAGCACACCCCTCCCTTTCTCAAGTCCGGGGAACCCAAACTTGCACTGTTCACATGTTGCAAAAAAAAAAAAAAAACCCACAAATATAGGAAATATATATATATTTTTTTCCCAATTCAGACCACACAGTTCAAAAGAAACCTCAAATCAAGTGGAACTTCATGATAATGCCAATGTGAGGATGGTAAAGCCTCCCGCCCCCCCCAAAGCAAAAGGTAAATTCCGTTGCCAAAAATGCAACCAAGTTAAAAAAAAAAAAATTAAGGGAGGGGGAGAAAAAAAATACGTATTAAATTAAAAACAGAGTGTTCTCTTACAGAAGGCAGCGAGAAACGTAAAAAAAACAGAATACACGCGGGCCGAGCGCCCCCCACCCCTCTGAGCATCAGAGTCCCGGGACCGGGCTGCCCCCCCCCCCCCCCCCCCCCGTCTCTCCCGCCGGGCCCAGCAGGGGGCGCCAGCACCCGGCAGGTAAACGGAAGTGACCTTGGCAAAGCTCCCCCTCCGCACGCCCCTCCCCCGCCCCCTCCGGGCCGCCGCCGCCTCCTCCTCCTCCTCCTCCTCCTACACGTGCGACAGGGACACCTGCTTGTGGTAGGCGGCGGCGGCGGCGGCGCCCGGGGGCCCGGTCCTGCCCGTGAGCGCGGCGCTGGCCTCCGCGTAGTCCCTGGCGGCGGCGGTGGCCGTGGCGCCCCCGCTCTTGTGTCCCCGCGGGGGGCGGCGGCGGCGGCGGCAGCAGCAGCGGCCGGTGAAGCGCCGCCACGACTCCACCGTCTTGCCGGACCAAATCCAGACGCCCGACGTGATGCCCACCACCAGGCACATGAAGTACTTGAGCATGAGCACCCAGTACTCGGGCCGGGCGCGCGGGCGGCCGGCGTCCGGGCAGGCGCAGGTGAGCGCCGCCTCCCAGCCCTCGCGGTGGTGCTGCTCGTACAGGTAGCAGGCCACCACGATGCTGGCGGGCACGGTGTAGAGCAGCGTGAACACGCCGATGCGGAGCATGAGCTTCTCCAGCTTGTCCGTCTTGGTGCCGCCCTGCTTGATGACGCTGCGGATGCGGAAGAGCGACACGAAGCCCGCCAGCAGGAAGAGCGTGCCCACCAGCAGGTAGAGCGCCAGCGGGGCCAGCACGAAGCCGCGCAGCGAGTTGAGGTTCTGGTTGCCCACGTAGCAGATGCCCGCCACCGGGTCGCCGTCCACGGCGCTCAGCGCCAGCGCCGTGATGGACTGGACGCTGGGGATGAGCCAGGCGGCCAGGTGGAAGTACTGCGCGTAGCCCGCGATGGCCTCGTTGCCCCACTTGAGGCCCGCCGCCAGGAACCACGTGAGCGACAGGATCACCCACCAGATGGAGCTGGCCATGCCGAAGAAGTACACGAGCAGGAAGACGACGGTGCAGAGCGCCGGGCCCGTGGTCTCGTAGTGGATGTGGCTGTGCTCGCGGCTGCACGCCACGCTGGCGTGGCCCACGGCCAGGCGCACCAGGAAGCCCAGCGACACGCACAGGTAGCAGGCCGACAGGAAGATGATGGGCCGCTCCGGGTAGCGGAAGCGCTCCATGTCGATCAGGAAGGTGGCCACGGTGGCGGACGTGGACAGGAAGCACAGCACCGACCACAGGCCGATCCAGAACGTGGCGAACGTGCGCTCGTCCGCGCTGAAGGAGGGCTGGTAGCAGGGCACGGCGCAGTTGGGCACCTGGCCCGTCCGCACCTTGTTGTAGAGCGGGTGCGACTCCTTCACGATGGGCACGAAGGGCTCCCGGCACTTGCACACGGACGGGCCCCCCGGCGCGCAGTCCCCGCCGCCCGCCCCCGCCGCGCCAGGCGGGCCGGCCAGGGTGGGCTTGTGGCCGCCCGGGAAGAGCCGGGGGTGGTGCGGCGGCGGCGGGGGCGGGGGCGGCGGCGGCGGCGCCGTGGTGGCCTCGCTGCGGTTGTAATCCATGCACAGCACCTCGGCGTCGCGCCCCAGCACGGGCAGGCGGTCGCAGCTCATGCGCTCGGGCCACGCGAAGCCGTACTGGCGCATGAGCGGCGAGCAGCCCGCCTTGGCGCGCTCGCACACGGAGCGGCAGGGCGGCAGGGGCTTGCGGTAGTCGGGCAGGCAGATGGGCGTGTACATGGCGCACAGGAAGAAGAGCAGGTCCGCGGAGCAGTGGATCTCCACCAGCGGCCAGAACTGGTGCACCTCCAGGCCCGCCTCCTCCTGCGTGTCGTGGTTGAACTGGTTGGGCATGTGCGTCAGGTTGTAGCCGATGCCGCGGCACATGGGCACCGTGATCTTCTGGCACACGGGCGCCTTCGAGGCGGCCACCGCGCGGCCCGCCAGCTGCGCCAGCAGCAGCAGCAGCAGCGAGGGCGGCGCCGCAGGGTCAGGCCGAGCCATCGCCGCCCCCCTCCCTCCCCGCGCCTCGCCCGGCCCCGCGCGGGGCGCCACGCAGGCCGGGGGAGCCGCGGCGGCGGCGGCGGTGGTGGTGGTGGTGCAGCGCCGGGGCTGGCAACCTGTTGGTTCTCTTTTTTTTCTTTTTTCAGTTCGAGAAATCCGCCCCAAGACAAACTGTTCGGGGCAGGCGCTGCCGCCCGCCGCGCTACGCTCTTGTCCGGAGAGCGTCTGGGAGGGGAGGGGCGGGCCGGGCTCCGGTTCCAGGGAAAAGTGCTCTTTAAAAAAAAGAAGAAGAAGGAAAAAAAATTGCAACCACTCCCAGCGAAGAGGGGCGCCCACGGCTCCCCCAGTCCCCGCCAGCGGGCTCCAAACCTCTCGGAAACTCTCCCTTCCACCTCCCGAAACCCCACCCCGCAGGCTGGGCGCCCCGGGGTCAGCGCGAGCAGCCTCCCGCGGAGCGCGGGGCCGAGGCGGGGGGCCGGGCAGGGCGCGGGGCGCAGGGCAAGGCGCGGGCTCTCACCTCCGCGGGTCCGGGAAGAGGCGGCAGCTGTTCCAGCGCCGGGCGGCCGGCTGGGTGCTCCGTCCCGGGGTGGGGGACGCCAGGAACGCGGTTCAGAGGCGAGCTGGCAGCGGGAAAGTTTGGCGGCCGGCGGGGGATCCGAGGCGGCGGCGCATGGCAGCAGGTGGTGGTGGTGGTGGGGCGTCTCACAGCGGGGGTCGCCCCCGGAACGCGCTCGCCGCAGGCCCGTCGCTCGCCCTCTCCTCCTCCTCCTCCTCCGGGGCCCCCCGCATGATCCGGGCGCGGCAGGGCAAGGGCAGGCCGGCCGTGCGCTCCGCCGGGGTCCCGGAGCCGCACGCAGGGGCGAGGAGGCAGGCGGCGCGGCGGCCGGGAGGACCCGCCGCCTCACGGCACCGCGAACAGTCGGCGCTGGCCCCGCCGGGACTGCATGGTGCGCGCCCGCCGCCGCCGCCGCCGCCGCGTCCCGCCCGCCGCTCGCCTCCTCCCCTGCAGGGGGCTCCTCGCTCCAGCCGACTCCTGCGGGCGGCGGCGGCGGCGGCGGCGGCGCTCCTGGGACGCGCCCGCCTCGGCTCCTCCCCCGCGCGCTAGCACCCTTCCGACCACCTCCGGCCGGCACGGCGCGGCGCGCGGCGGCGGCGGCGGCGGCGGCGGCGGCGGCGGCGGCGGCAGAGGAGTCGCGGCCGCGGGGCTGACGAGCCTCTCCCGCTCGGCCCGGTCACCTGCTTCTAATGCCCGCCGGGAGGCCCCGCCCCGGCCCCGCCCCCTCGAGCCGGCGCTCGGTTGGTGGGCTGCCCCGCCACGCTCCCCGCGCGGCCCCGCCCCCTCCCCGCGCGGCCCCGCCCCCTCCCCGTTCCCCGAGCGCGGCCTCTCCTCCCGGCGCCCGGCGGCCCCGCCCCGAGCGGGCAGCCGAGCCCCGCGGGCCAATCGCGGCGCGGGAAGCGGCGGGGGCGGGGCGCATGCTAATCACGCCTTCTTGAAGCCGCGGGGCGGGAAACGCGAGGCTGAAGTTGCAGGGAGTTGCCGGCGGCCGCCGCCCGCGGCTGCGGGGCTCCCTTTTTTTTCCGGGAACCTTTGCTCCCGGGGGCCCCTGCCGCCAGCCCTCCTTCTCGGCAGCGGGGCGTCCTGGCCGAGCCCGGCGCGGGTTTACTAGGGGGAAGAGCCGCTCGGAGAATCGCTCTTCACCGTGCACCTGCCTCCCCCCCGCCCTGCGTGCTGTCCTCCTCCCAGGTGAGCCCGCGTGCAGGGAAGAGCGAGTGCCCACTGAGCCCCTGCTGGGTGCCAGGCCGCGCGACCATCGCTTACGTCTGCGTGCAAGGTCCCAGGTCCCGGCAGACAGTTCTCCGAGGCAGGTGCTCCTCGCAGGCGGAGAAACTTCACCAAGGCATCCGCGCCAAGGCTAGTTCCCCCCCCCAGAACACCTCCACCCCAATCTGGTCCCCCGAGCTACGCCGAGCGCCTGGCACACACGGTGGGCGCTCAAATGGCAAGCCTGTATCCGAACCCAGGGTCCTTGGGCTGCGGCATCCACTATGTTAACCACTCCTTCCCCCCACCCCTGTGCACAATAGGCATCTCCCAGGTCTCCTCCACCTTGGCTCGCATTTCGTAACAAAATTATTCCGTGGTGACCACAAAGTGATTTTTTTCTGTTTTTTTTTTTTTTGCAAGACCCGAGATGTTAATCCTTTATTAGAGCTTTACAATCCCAGGCAGCTCCCCGCCGAGAGAAGAAGCCACGCAGGCCACGGGCTCTGTCCTGGGCAGGGCGCCGGGCCCCCTGGGGCTGCAGGCTGCGGCTTCGCTGCCCGCAGCTGCCGCCCGAGCGAAGCCCTGCGGGGTGGGAGTGGGGGGCGCGCTCCCACGGGGGAGACGCGCCGCGGCGCTCTCTCTGCAGGTGCGTGTCTGTGCCGCCCGTGTCCAGCGCCCTAAACATGCCTCCTTCCCTGCGGGTTCTCATTAGGTGGGGGACGGAGGCGCTGAGCCTACTTGAAATGCATTCAGACGCTCCCAAAGAGGGCGGGCTTGTTCCCTGGCCCCCCCACTTCTCCCCCCCCCCCGGGAAGGGGGTGAAAACAGGCCCGAGGGCCAGGGAACTTGAAGGACCCGGGACTGGACCGCAGTATTGTTCCTGGGTCCCAGATCCCATGCGGTACAGACTGAGAGATTAAACGGCAGAAGAACCCTCTCCCATGAAAACCGGGAGGAATATGAGTATGAGTCCCAGCCTTGGAGTTCAAAGGCATACATGTGCATAGCTCTGCAAGCATCAGGACTGTCAGTAAATGTGTTGGACACGGACGTTGCATCTTCCTACAGGTGTTCCTATTTTACCTCTTTTGTTTTTGGGGGAAATAGTTGGCACGCCGGGTGGACACACTTGCCAGGGTTGGAAGTACATAGTGGGCGTTGGAAAGCGGTGGAATAGCGGTCAGAAAGAGAGGGAAACCCGCCGTGGAAAGTATGTGCAGACGGACGGTGGACCTGCCAGGGGAGGGCCGTCTCATGCTGCGCCCTGTATGCAACGTGTGGACTGTTGGGGAGGGACAAGTGTTGGCTAATAATAAAAATTATTTCAAGTTGGAGAATGTTAGTCACCCCCCACACTGGAATTTAGCCAGAATACTCGTGTTATTTCGCATAGTTCCAACTCAGATGCTGTTATCTACTGGTTTGTAAAGCTGTCGCTGCTTAATCAATAATAGGGAAATGTTATTTTTTTGCTTGGAGGTCTCTAATTATGGTTAGTCTCAACAGCAGAAAACTTTGCCAAAGGGACTAATTTTGCGTGGCATAGCTTTTCGTACGTTTGAATTTTTGCTTTTTTAAGATATATATTGCTTCAATTTAAAGGCACTTTAAAATATGCTGACTATTTAGCATGTATGAGGCAGGGTGCTAAATAATTAATTCATGTTAACTAATTTAATCCTTATAACAATAAGATATAACTGGCCCCATAATGACTTGCCTGAAGTTACTTATTCAGTCATTGGAAAGCATAGAAATCAAAAATTTCTCCTGAATCGTAATTTTATTATTCAACAAGTTAGATGATACTAAATTATTTTTAAATATATTTTTATTGAGGAGAGAGAGAGAGAGAAACAGCAATGTGAGAGAGATTCATTGATTGGCTGCCTCCTGCATGCCCCTCACTGGGGATACCCTGACCAGGAATGGAACCTTGACCTCCTAGTTCATAGGTCAACATCTAACACTGAGCCACGCCAGCAGGGGAACACTGAATTGTTTATAAGATGCATTTTTAAGCATCCAGAACATAGCCATATATTCTAGTCTATTAACTTACTCCTATAAGCCTTCCATCCATCCATCCTTCCATCCATCCCCAAAACACCAGTTTCTGAGTTGAAGACACTACTGCTATATTAAACATGTTTCTACAAAGCCTAGTTCATGAAATTCAACTTAAATTCTTGTCCAAAGTGAGTTTAATAACTGATGAAAATGCAGATAATGATACTAACTAGCCCTCCCATCTAGCCCTGACATCATTACCCAGCGGCCACGGCGACCATGTCTGGGCTGGGCTGGGCTGGGCTGTGGGCGCATGTTGTGCCATGGAGTCTTGGCAGCGTAGGCTGTGATTTGGTGGGGTGTCGCTCTAGGGTGATGACAAGGCCTGTGTCCCACTTGGGGGAAGATGAGTGTTGCTTTGTGGGCACCAGGTCCATGGTGCCGTTGCTCTGTGCGCTTCATGGTAGCTCCTGAATTGAGCATCTGCCCCCTGGTGGTCATAGCAACCAATCAGATGGTTGGACACTTAGCATATTAGGCTTTTATATACCATATTTTCTGGTGTATAAGATGATTTTTTAACCCAGAAAAATCTTCTCAAAAGTCAGGGGTCATCTTATATGCCAGGTGTCGTCTTATAGGGCGGGCATATCCCAAACTCTATATTTTAACTGGAAAAGTTGGGGGGTTGTCTTATACGCCCAGTTGTCTTATACACCAGAAAACATGGTATATAGATTGTTACTGTTGTTTTCTACTGTGGTTTATGCTACTTTTCTGTTTCCCCAATCTTGTATATTTCCTTTTATATACAGTGGTCCCTCGAGATACGAGTGCCCTAACATATGAGATTTTTGAGATATGAGCCATTGAGCGAGGGATTTTTGCTTTGAAATACGAGCAACAGTTGAGATAGGAGTAATCTCGAGGATTGGCCGGCTGCACTGGACCCACCAGTTTACCTAGACTCGAGCGTCTCATCGTTTCCCATGCCTTAAGGTTACGGAACGAATTAAACTCGTATCTCGAGGTACCACTGTATTACTTTAATAATAATGAAAACATAGTTACATTTTTTAGATGTACTTTGCGTCTGAGCACACTCCCAGCTGTCACTAGCGTTTAGATACCAGCTAAGTTTGATGCCAAAGCAGGGATCATTTCACTTGCCCTGGATCAAAGTGCATGCACCTGACAGCAGCAGCTGGCCCAAGAGCGTGCCCAGCGCTGGCACGGTCCAGACACCTGCGAGCCAGCACCAGTCCCTCACAGGTATTGTCAGGCTCACGCCATACATATCCTGGAGCGTTTCTGATGAGTCCTCATCAAACCAGACACCTCTAGACAAGAAATCGAGACACTAACCAGAGGATGAACATGATGAACCATTTGTCCAGGTTCATAGTGAGACTGTCTGGTTCACATTAGAAGTGGAGTAATAATTCAGCTGTAATCTTTAGTCTTCTCCCCTCCCCCACGGTGGTGGCGATTATAGAAAGTCAATGCTTTTTTCTCCCCCTCCCTTCCCACCCAAGGCTAACTCAGCCATTTGCCGCTCTGTTGACTAATGAGTTTGCCGACCACTGGCCTAGACTAATTGTTACCGTGTAGTTGGAGGCTGTGAGGATTAGGCAGTTATGGCATATTGCGTGCAAAGAGGTTAAGGGTAGTATATGACAGTGGTCGGCAGACTCATTAGTCAACAGAGCCGCATATGGCTCGCGAGCCTCGATTTGCCGATCACTGTGCTAACTCATCTTTCCCACATTGGGCAGTGGCTCTCAGCTTCACATTGCAGTCGGCCTGGGAACTTTAAGAAACCCTGGTGCTTGGGACCTGTTAAGTCAGAATCTGTGGTTGAGGGCCCAGGCCTTGTTTTTTGGTTTCGTTTGTTCGTGTTGGTGCTGTTTTAACTCTCCAGGTGATTCTGACTCTCAGCCAGTGTAGAGAACCACGGACAGAGATGGTTTTGTTATTTCCTCAGCACAGCCCACACCTGGGGCTGGCCGCACCTTCTGCAACAGGGGTTAATCACCTCGGCATGTAACATGCAATCCTCAGGAGCAGGTATTAGAAACGTGCCTTCTAATCTAATGGCCCGGGAATCTGGGCTGGGAATTTATGTAGAAAAAATTACGTAGCAACAAAATTGTGGTCCGGCGATGGTAACATTAACAACGACGACGACCATCATAACAGCAACTGATGGGCGTGGAGCATTTCCAACGTGCACCTCCTGTGCTAAGCATGTTAGACATACAGTCCCTTTTACTTCCAAGAGTTCTGTAAGGTTGATGTGATGATCACCACTTTATTTTGTTTTCATTTTTTTGTTAATCCTCACCAGAGTGTGTTTTTTTTTTCATGAATTTTTAGAGAGAGTGGAAAGGAGGAAGAGAAACACAGAGAGAGAAACATCGATGTGTGAGAGACACATTGATTGGTTGCCTCCCACACGAGCCCCGATCAGGGCCAGGGATGGAGCCTGCAACCAAGGTTCGTGCCCTTGACCAGAACTGAGCCCAGGGCCCTTCAGTTCTCAGGCCGACACTCTACCACTGAGCCAAGCCAGCGAGGGCACTGCCGCCATTTTACAGATGAGGAAACCGAGGTTCGGACAAGTTACAGATAAAGAAACCGAGGTTCGGACAAGTTACATAACTTGTTCCCCCAGTTACTCCCCTTCCAACCTGGGCTTTCCCAACTCCGACGCCTGCGTTGTCATGGCTGCAGGCCTCACTGCGGTCCCACAGCAGCAGCTCCGGAGAACCCCCGGAGAGTGAATATTGAGACAAACAGCGTCCCTCAGGAGCCAGCCTTCCTTTCCCGGGGAGCAGGCTGAACCTTCAGGTCCAGCGTTTGAGGGGGCTCACGTGTGGACAGCTGCAGGCTCTGGATTCACCCGGAATCCAGTAAAGCCTCGCGCCAGCTTGGCCCATCGGGCATGTGGTAGGGATGCTCCTTAGACCGCCTTTCAGAATCTGCCTGGTGCCAGGGCAGAGGAGGGTTCAGGGCAGTAAATGCCGACGTGGTGCCCGCGGGGAGCCCAGCCCCGGTGCCGGGGTGGGAACGTGACGAGGCTCAGGCGTACCAGCGGGCCACAGAGGGGGCACCTCGCCCAGCCTGCTGGCTCAGGGGGACCCAGGCTGTGCTTGGAAGGCGGCCTCGGAGCAGGTGGCCGCTCCGTCAAGGCTTAGTGCAGGAAACAGAAACCATGCAAGGTATTTTAAACAGGTGCCTCCAAAACTGTGGGAACGGCCTGAGGGGCAGAAGTCCGGGAGCTACCTCTACCCCGTTTCCCGAAAATAAGACAGTGTCTTACATCAATTTTTGCTCCCAAAGATGAACTAGGTCTTATTTTCAGGGGATGTCTTATTTTTCCATGAAGAAGAATACGGTGCACATTTATTGTTGAACAAAAAAAGGAAATGTATGACCTGTCTACGGGACGGTAGTCGTTGCCATCACAAACCAGCTCACTGAAGGGCCGCAGCACAGCCGGAGCTGTTCAGGCAGTGCGAGGTCCCTTTAAATCAGGAGTCAGATACCTGAAAGTAGCTTCGGGGGCCTTATATTTCGGGGAGGCCTTATGTTCGGGGGAGGCCTTATGTTCGGGAGAGGTCTTATTTTTGGGGGGATGCCTTCTATGACAGCGAGAGGCAAAACTGGAAGTAGGTCTTATTTTGGGGGGATGTCTTACTTTCGGGGAAACAGGGTAGGCTCTTGAGTTCAGGCCTCCCCCCCCCCCTGCAGGGCTCTGTTCCAGAAGCCGGGCTGGCGCTGCTGCTGCAGCTGCTCTTCACGCCTGTGCCACTGGCGCCTGCCACCGAGGCAGGACCGGGGCCCCAACAGCCTTCAGTGCCCGTTACCGTCATTCTCCCGCCCGCCTGCCAGCCGCAGTGACGGCAGGATGAGGCCCTCCCCGGCACACCTGGCGAGAGGGCCCCTGGCTGACTGTATTCCCTCTGCGGACCGTCGGGGTATGAGAGTCTGAGGCGTGCGGTGTTAAGGGTTCAGGGAAGGAGAGCATCGAGGCTGAGCGGCGATCCTCGGAGCCCACGGGAAGGAGAGTATGAGGCTGAGAGGCGATCCTCAGAGCCCACGGGAAGGAGAGTATGAGGCTGAGCGGCGATCCTCAGAGCCCACGGGAAGGAGAGTATGAGGCTGAGCGGCGATCCTCGGAACCCACGGGAAGGAGAGTATGAGGCTGAGAGGCG
>JAAGEH010000022.1:7906399-7937454 GCA_011751065.1 Lasiurus cinereus
GGCGATCCTCGGAGCCCACGGGAAGGAGAGTATGAGGCTGAGAGGCGATCCTCAGAGCCCACGGGAAGGAGAGTATGAGGCTGAGAGCTGATCCTCAGAGCCCACGGGAAGGAGAGTATGAGGCTGAGAGGCGATCCTCGGAACCCACTGCCTGGGAACTGACAGTGAGGACTTCCCCGGCCGAGGACGCGGCACGAGGGCGAGGCCAGGAAAGAACGAGTGGACGTGATGGACAGCGGGGCGTGACGAGGCGATCGGAGGAGCAGCAGCATCGACTCAGCGTTTCACCTGGAAGAACGCTGTCTGTTCAATGCATGTCATCTATTTGCTTCCTTTATTTACTTACTTATATTGATTTCAGAGAGAAGGAGGAGGAGGGGGAGGAGAGAGAGAGAAAACATCAGTGATGAGAGAGAATCACTGATGGGCTGCCTCCTGCACGCCCCACAACCTGGGCGTGTGCCCCATTATCTGTACTTCCTAGGACCCAGTCCCTACCTGAGAACATACACACCCCTCGGTGCGGACACCGAGACGCTGGCTCAGCCCGCTGTCAGAGAACGCAGTACAATTCCTTAGACTCTCACAACGCCCCCCGGCCTGGCTTCTGTTGGCGCAGACCTAACATTTTTTAAAAAAATATATACTTTATTGATTTTTTACAGAGAGGAAGGGAGAGGGACAGAGAGTTAGAAACATCGATGAGAGAGAGACATCTATCAGCTGCCTCCTGCACACCTCCTACTGGGGATGTGCCTGCAACCAGGATACATGCCCTTGACCGGAATCGAACCTGGGACCTTTCAGTCTGCAGGCCGACGCTCTCTCCACTGAGCCAAACCGGTTTCGGCGAGCCTCACATTTTAAAAAAAATATATATATAGTTTTATTGATGTCAGAGAGGAAGAGAGTAGGAGAGAGAAACATCCATGATGAGAGAGAATCATGGATCGGCTGCCACCTGCACACCACCTATTGGGGATTGAGCCCACAACCCGGGCATGTGCCCTTGACTGGAATCGACCGTGGGACCCTTCAGTCCCCAGGCCGATGCTCTATCTACTGAGCCAAACCGGCGAAGGATGTTGCCTCACTTTTAGTCGTGCCTTCAGAAGCTTCCGGGAGGAAGACAGCCCTTCCCCCTCGTAAGGAAAGAATGTGGCTTTTAAATCCAAGTGGCCGGCAAGCCTGGAGGCCTGCTCCCTCCTCCCCACCACCTTTTTCTCAGCCTCCTGAAAAGCGGTCAGGGTCCTGTTATCCCTGTTAGAGAATTTACCCAGAAAATAGCTGGGATAATAACTGGCTGTAAAATCTCACAGAGCTGTGCCTGCTGGCATGGCTCCGTGGCTGAGTGTCGACCTATGAGCCAGGAGGTCACGGTTCAATGCCCAGTCAGGGCACATGCCTGGGTTGGGGTCTGCATCTCCAGGAACAAGGCATGCAGGAGGCAGCCCATCCATGACTTTGTCTCATCATTGACGTTTCTCTCTCTCTCACACTTTCTCTTCCTCTCTGAGGTCAATAAAAACATAGTTTTATAAAATAAATAACATCTCCTAGAGCTGTTAAGACAATAAGTGTGATTGAAATAAGGGTTTTGATAAAGCTTTCAGTAATAGTTATATCTGCCTGTTCATGGTTTTCTGAAGTCTTTAGCAATCTAAAAACTTGGAAGCATTGCTGGGTTAAAGGATAAAAGTCATTGAACATCTAAATATTTTAGGATAACATGAAATTTTAAAACATCCATTGCTAGACAAGTCTTAAGTTTGCCTGCTCTTAGCTTTTTTATTGCAGAAGGTCTATAAGTGGATTTGGGACTGTTGATGTAATATCTTGTGCTTTGTTGAAGGTGTGTTTTCTTTAAAGTAAGAGTATGCTTAAAGTGTGTTCATAAACATCAACCTAAGGAATACTGGTTGTTCACTTTTGGTTATCATTGGAAATTAAGGTTCTTAAGAATTAAAAGTTCAAATTAAAAAAATAATTGTATAGTTGTAATGGTAGAAGGCATAAAGTATGAAGACACATTTTACAAGACAAGGATTGAAATTGAGTCATTCTAATGATAGTTATTTCTGAACAGATAAAAAGATTTATACAAATTGTAAAAAGGTGTATAAAAGGTTGTGAAGGTTACAAAAGTTGGTAAAAGTTTTAAGTTGGTAGAAAAACCAGGCAGGTTCTAGTCCCCTTCCTCCACCTGATTTCTCCCTAGTGGACCCAGAGTTGCTTTCATTACACTTTCTCTTGCTCTCTGGGGGTGTGGGGACCTCTACCTGACCAGCTGCGGAGGTAAGTCCTTTCACAAAATGTAGCGATACTGAGAGGTGAACCTGCAGAGTCACCGACTGGCGCCACCGCCCCCAGGCAACACCCGGGCCATGGGGTCCAGTGAAGCAGGATCTGATCACCCCTGACTTTCACAGGGACCCTCCGCTCCTAGTATTTCTAACATCCTCACTCTTGTCCTGTCACATCTGAGGTCACCGGCGTTTCCAGCCTTTCAGTGAGCCAAAGCGGCCCGCCCAGGCTCTCCCTCCTTGCTGAAGTCCTTAGATCGCAGCCCAGACTCAGTGAATGTCTCAATAGGACTTCCTGCTTGGTATTTGGGACCTTCTCTCCCCTGTTATAGCCTTCTTAAAAGTCATCTAAAGCAAATGAAAATCTTTTTTTTTAAATATATTGATTTTTTTTTTACAGAGAGGAAGGGAGAGGGATAGAGAGCTAGAAGCATCGATGAGAAAGAAACATCGATCAATTGCTTCCTGCACACCTCCTACTGGGGATGTGTTGGCAACCAAGGTACATGCCCTTGACCAGCTTCGAACCTGGGACCCTTCAGTCCGCAGGCCGACGCTCTATCCACTAAGCCAAACCAGTTAGGGCGTAAATGAAAAATCTTATGTCCTCTCTACAAAATGAGTAATTTGAATCAAGTGTATAGTCTTTATGTTTTTATCTATATATTATATGTGGTGTGTTTTCTACCTCTGGATGGCACTACGAGGGTATAAAAGCTTGTTGGCCTACAGAGAATTAAACAGGATTCCAGGGTCTAGACAATGTTTTTAATATTAAAGCCAGTTTAAATTTGATTAATATCTTTTAAAGTTATTACCATAAAACTGTACGTTTGTTTTACCTAAATTTACAAAAGATGTATAATACGTATAATCTTTCAGTTAAATATATTTGACAACCCTCCCAATGTTTAAATTTCAAAAGACTTTTTCAACAGAGAAATGACTTTGAGTTATTACAGTAGACCCAGAAATACCTCAAGGATTTCTTTTCTCCTCTTAAATTTTCAAACTAATTAGGCCTATGTCATGTGCTTGAAAAATTACACAGGAAGCTTTTCCAAATAAAAATTAATAATAATAATAACTATGTTTAATTATATACATGCATTTTTATTAAAATAGAGGTTCTGGAAATTTTGGTCTCTCTCAGAAGGAATTTGCAAAAATTCAGAGCTGAGTTCAGACAAGAGATTCTCAGGAGTAACAGGTGCCCTCTCTGGGACACTAGAGGAGAATAGAGTTATAGTTCCCTATGGAGGGCATCTGGCAGGAGTGCTCCAGGTGTCTGTGGCACACGAATTGGGGGCATTTATGAATTGTTTCCAGTATTCCGTGCACACTTCCAATAAGCTATGTGCAGCATTTAAAATCATACATATTGCTTGCTCTTTATATATTAAAGCTTGACACTGAACCTAAGAAAATATACTTCATGTCATTTCATAACAATTATTATTTCCCAAGAAGTTGTTATCTTGGACTGTTATACCTTACAGAAAGGTTCTTTGTCAAATGTTTTATGGTCAAGCCTATAGGCATGCCATTTTGCCTTTTTATTTCCTTCAGATAAAAGAGAGCTTGTTTCTATTTCCCCAGAACGATTTGCTAAATTATATCTTCAAATATGGAAGCATTTATATTTTTTCTTCCTATCTAATCCCTCCACAGTTTAACAACTCGCAATAAATGAGTATCATTATTCTCATGTCAGTGTGTTTGTTTGCATAAATCCAATAAGAATCTATTCTCTTGCCCTAGCTGGTTTGGCCCAGTGGATAGAGTGTTGGCCTGCAGATTGAAGGGTCCCAGATTCGATTCTGGTCAAGGGCACATGTCTGGGTTGTAGGTTTGATCCTCAAGTTGGGGGGCATGCAGGAGGTAGCCAATCAATGATTCTCTTTCATCATAGATGTTTCTATCTCTCTCCTTTTCCTGTCCTCTCTAAAATCAATAATAAAAACGTATTTTAAAAAAAAGAGAGAGGAATGTTTGTATGCACTACCCTGGGCCTGTCCTGTTTGGACATGTTTTCTGAGATATATGGCTATAAGTTTTTTCCATAGCTTGAAGCAAATAGCCTACACCTGCAGAAGATAAGATACACTCCCCAGCCGATTGGGCGCTCCCCTCGGCCTGCCTGAGTTGTGTGCCCACCAGATACCCTGCTATCTTCCAAGGATGTGCTGTCGTTCAGGCAGCTCCCCCAGCTGGCCGGTGCAGCCCTGACCCAGTCCCTACCTACACACCCCCCGAGCGGACACCGACACGCTGGCCTCAGCCGCTGGGAGAGAACGTAATACAATTCCTTAGACTCTCACAACGTCTCTTGGCCTGCCTCCTGTTGGTGCAGACTAACACACTCAGCACACCACACTGTTTCACGGATACACTCCTGGATTTATTAAATTAGTAAATCTAATGCAGAAGGAGAAAGGAAATGAGCAAAAACACGAACGAGGACAGACAAAAATGCTGGGTGACATTCATCCACAAAGAAAACAGAACCTGACCCTTCTCCAAACTTAGTGTTATGAATCCTGTGGCTTACCTGCCCAAGAATCATCTCCCCTTTCCCCTTCCTGTCAGGATACCAGTTCTTTGTTTTGTTTTGGTTTGTTTTGGAATCTCCTGTTTTCTTTTTTCTTTTAAAAATATATTTTATTGATTTTTAACAGAGAGGAATAGAGAGTTAGAAACATCACTGAGAGAGAGACATCGATCAGCCGCCTCCTGCACGCCTCCTTACTGGGGATGTGCTCGCAACCAAGATACATGTCCTTGACCAGAATCGAACCTGGGACCTTTCAGTCCGCAGGCCAACGCTCTATCCACCAGGCCAAACCGGTTTTGGCTCTGCTGTTTTCTGGATAGCCCTGTGCTTCAGGAGGAGGCAGGAGCTCCAGTCTAAGTTCTAAGAAGTAACACATGATTGTTTCCCAGGATCATGTTGCTCTTCTTGTTAACAGTATTTAAGTTTTATGTGTGCATGGGACACAATTCTGGCCACTAAGGGAATAGGCCACCATGAGGTCAGTGTGTCAGGGGCTTCTGGGAAAGATTTTACTCAAAAGGAGAAACAGGGGTCTTCCCTAGTGGGTGTTGTTTTGTCTGCATTTGGTGCCTACCACGTGGCATCTTGCAACCACAAAGGACCCGAGCTGACACTGAGGAAGGATGGCACTGAGGCTGTCTCCAGACTTCTCGCTCCATGATACAATATCCTGCTTATTTCTAAGCCAATTGGAGCCAGTATTTTTTATCTCTTGCAACCAAAAACATCCTATCTACTACGTGCAGTCTGTGTGTTTAGAATGAGGATGTTTGAACTTAGCTAATGGAAGTCTCTGGAAGAGATTTAAGGACAAACATGTTTTATCCCCTTTTCACCCAAAATACTGTTTTTCATTCTTCAGAATCATTCAGGACCCAGTTAAATAGCACTTCTGTCAAGCTGAGCAACTTGTTTTTTTTGTGTATGTGTTTTAAAATATTTTTTATTGATTTCAAAGAGGAAGGGAGAGGGAGAGAGAGAAACATCAGTGATGGAGAGAATCATTGATCAGCTGCCTCCTGCACTGAGCATTGAGCCTGCAACCTGGGCATGTGTCCCAACTGGGAATCGAACTGTGACCTCCTGGTTCATAGGTCAACACTCAACCACTGAGTCACGCCGGCCGGGCAAGCTGAGCTATTTATTACTGCCTGTGGTCCCACAGCCCCTCTGGCACTTCTCGACCACAGCATTTTGCTCAGCCACTCTTTGAGCAAATATTTACTGAGTACCTGTTCAGGGCTTGGTAAAATTTTAACATGGAGATTCCAATCCAGTGGGAAGACAGAAAATAGATGTTAAAATTTACATGTGACGACTCTTATCAAAGGGAAAAAAAAATTCTTAGGAAAGCAATTGAAACGAGGGGGAAAATAACTACCTCAAATTTCATGTTACTGTTATGTGATTTTCTGTTTATATATCATTTTTTTTCTCACTCTACCATGTGTTCATGCAATCGCACCCCCCCCACACCCCCACCCCCGGGGAGACTGTATTTTCTGAAGACAGTTGCAAAAGCTTCTCACATACCACGTGCTCTGCACTGTGCCCTCGCCGTACCCCAGAGGGGAGGGCAGGCAGGAGGTCCGAAGGCCCCTCCCCTTGAACCGCAGTGAGCTTGGGATGGTTTTGACCGATAAAATATGTGGTAAGTGACGCTCTGGGACTTCCACGGAGAGGTCACCGAAGACAATGCAGCTTCCATCTGGTTCTCTGGCAACACGTGTTTTTCTGAACTGTTCCTCCTTGTGACACTCCTTGGAACCTGCATACAGATCCTCGGGTGGAGAGTCCCAGCTGAGTGAGCCTGCGAGTCACCCCCGGCCAGGTGTCTGAGTTATGAGTAAAACAGCTTCCGGATGATTCCAGTCCCCGGCCTCCGGTCACCCCCAGAGACTCAAGTCCTCCCAGCTGAGGCCCCCAAGACATCGGGAGGCCGAGATAAACCATCCCTGCTGTGCCCTCTCCGGATCGCTAATCCACAGCTCCCACTGGCCCGGTGCCACGCCTGGTGTACGCCACTAGTTTGGAGTGGTGGGCTACCGGGCAGCGATCGCTGCAGTGCCCCCCAATTTGCCTTCCTGTGAAATCGTAGACGACCGCGTAGAACATTTTTTTTTTCTTTCTTTTTACCTGACCCAGTTGGTGATCAACTTAGGCACTGAAGCTTGAGAACTTTCATCCATCCCACTTTCATCCCCTTGAGTCTCGCCGTTGATGATATGCATGGGAAATGTCTAATCTTCTAAAACACAAATCTTCGCCATTGATCTGAATATCCCGCTGCAGCGAGTTCCCGGGTCAATTGTGTGCAGTGGGGGGAAAAAAGTGCCTCCTTTTATCCATTTTAAACGTGGCTCCTTTTCATCTCATCTTGTCCTCTTGTTCTTCCCCAAGTAAAACGATTCCCATTTTGTGGGGACCCGGGACACAGAGAACGGAGGCGAGGCAATCATCTTCCTTTGAGCTGGTCGCCCAGAAGGCCTCGGGCGCGCTGGGACACAGAGCGGCGCGTTTTAGCTGGTGGCTTACAGGTGATGGAGCCCGCGATTCTAATTAGTCACAAGTTTAGTTCCAGGCTTTTTACAAAAGGCTCTCTACATGCTGCCAGAGGCAATGAGTTTCTTCTCGGGGTGCCGATAAGCGGAGCGCACACGGGGGGAGGAACACTGGCACGTTCAGGGACCATCGGGATTCCAGTCTCCTCTTGTGAGCCGGCTGTGTGCCCTTGGGCATAACGCTTACCCTCTCTGGGCTTCCCTTTGCCCAATTACAGAATGAGGAGATTCACCAGGGGACCCTGGGGTTCCCACTGGCCTTTAACATTTTATGATTTGTGTGTATTTTCCAGTTAATGGGAAACATCTACTCCCTCAACTAATGGGAGAAATAGTTTGTGTTAAAAGAGTTCCCAGAGGCCAAAACCGGTTTGGCTCAGCGGATAGATAGAGTGTCAGTCTGCGGACTGAAAGGTCCCGGGTTCGATTCCGGTCAAGGGCATGTACCTTGGTTGCGGGCACATCCCCAATGGGGGGCGTGCAGGAGGCAGCTGATCCATGTTTCTCTCTATCCCTCTCCCTTCCTCTCTGTAAAAAAAAAAATCAATAAAATATATTAAAAAAATATATAAAGCGTTCCCAGAGCTGTAAAGGGGGCCTAGAGAAAACACCCTCCCCTTTAGAAATATCCTCTAGTTTTTAGAAAACAAATACCCTTTTTTCCCCCAAAAAAACAGAACCCACCTTCGTCTTTAGCTACCAAAAGTACCTCCTGCTGTAACTGTTAGTGCCAGTTCTGGCAGCCGGTGTCCTGTCGGTTTGAGGGGGCATTCCTAAAGGTCCACTCGGTCTTGCTTCCTATCAGTTCTCAAAGCTGCGCTGAACACTGGCGCTGGGACAGTTTCATGCCAAGAGGGTATGAATGGGCGGCGTGGCCACTTCTGCCGCAGGCCACCTGGGGGAGGGAAAGAAGAGCGTCCCAGCGAGGAAAGCAGCAAGCACCGTTCAGGTGCATCTCAGCCTGACATGCCTGCCCCACCTGTTGCCGCTATTTGGGGCGAAGGGAAAGTATTGGGCCTCCCTCAGCCCGGACTCATTTCACTGTTCTCGTCCGCTAACTGTTTCTCCAGCAGGTGTGATTCTTTTCTTTTTTTAAAGATTTATCTTTATTGTTGAAAGATGTCCCCCCTCTTATTTCCCCATTGACTCCCACCCTCCACCACAGCTTTACCCCCTTCTTTCCCCCGCCACCTTCACCACCCTATTGTCTGTGTCCATGGGCTATGCATATATGCATGTAAGTTCTTTGGTTAATCTCTTCCCCATCCTCCCACCCACCCACCCACCTTCCCTCTGAGAACTTAGAACTTGGTGGACTCAAACTAATTTCTTCAGCTCTGCATCCTGTTTTGCTGGATTTTCATTTTCCAATCCCAAGTGGGAGAAGTGCTTCTCATGTCTGATTTTAAAATTCATCGTAGAAGCACCACTGTTGACAGGCTACCATGTATTGAAGGGATGGATTGCTTTTCACTGGTGGGTTGACAACCTCTCAACAAGTAGCATGACGAGGCTTTGTTCAATAGAGCTTATTTGCAAGGTTAAAAACAAAAACAAAATACAAATACCCCTTGAGATCCATATAATTCACGGAGGGTGTAAAATCTTAGACAAGCCTGGCTGGCGTGGCTCAGTGGTTGAGCAGTGACCTATGAACCAGGAAGGAGGTCACAGTTCGATTCTGGTCAGGCTCATGCCCAGGTTGCCAGCTTGATCTCCAGGTGGGGGTGTGCAGGAGGCAGCCGATCAATGATTCTCTCTCATCATTGATGTTTCTTGGTCTCTTTCTCCCTCTCCTCTTTTCCTCTCCCTCCCTCCCTCTCCCATCCTGTCTGAAATCAATAAAAATATATTTTAAAAAATTAAAATCTTAGACAAAATTTCAGACAAGTAGGAGAATAACAGCAATGAAATTAATAAAATAGTATATCTACTGCCCAGAAGAGCTTTTAAAAATGAGTGTTCTAAAGCACACACCTCTCCCACCTTCCTTAATAACATAGCTCATGTCATATATGATCACTCACATCTACTCCCTCCTCATCTATCTATAATAATAAAAGCGTAATATGCTAATTAGACTGAACATCCTTCCGGACATCCTTCCTTCCGGACAAAGCTGCAATAGGCGAGTCATAATATAAAAGAACATTCTGATATCTTCCCTAAGGCTTTCACAGAAGCCTTGAAAACATCACAGCAACATTTATAATAATGTGCCCAGTGGTACCAATGGGAACACCAAAGCTCATGTAGGAGAAATTATTTTTAGTTATTATTTGTGCAGTTAGGCTGTTTGGTTAAAGCAAGTCACAGCTACGACTTGCTTCTCAGAGCTGTGCTGCCCTCACGAGGCTGCCTTCATGCGCTCCGTGACGCCCTGGGAGCTGCTAAGAAGGGTAACTCATGGCAACCAGACACCACATCTGTCCCCCTCCTGCCACCTCACACTCTGGCTGGGTGTTGGCTTTCAAACCCGTCTGCCCACATTGGCTGTGCTGCCTTGTTGGCTGTGGCCCAGAGGCATTCTGCAGAGATTGTTTCCTGTCTAACTAACTAAGTGCATCATGAACTGGTCAAGCAGTGGGTTGTACTTTTTATTTTTATTTGTAGACTTTGTTTTTTAGAACAATTTCAAGTTTTCAGAAAATTGAGCAGGTAGCACAGAGAGTTCCCACATATCCCTTCTTTCTCCCACTCATAGTTTCTCCTATTAGTAACATTTCACATTGGTGTGGTACATTTGTTATAATAGATTAACTGAAATAAATATGTTATAATGAACAGAAGTCCATAGTTTACTCTTCGTGTTGTACAGTTCTATAGCTTTTGCCAAGTTGTGTCATGTGTCCGCTGTTACTATGTCATACAGAATAGCTTTGCTGCCCTAAAAATCTCCTGTGCTTCACTTAATCATCCTATCCCATCCTCCTCCCCAACCCCTGGCAATCATTGATCTTTTCATTCCAAAAACTGTGCCTTTTCCAGAATGTTATAAAGTTGGAATTGTATAACTATGTGGCCTTTCAGATTGGCTTCTTTCACTTAGCAATCTGCAATTAAGGTTCCTTCATTTTGTGGCTTGGTACTACACATAAGGTCTTTTGTGGCTTGGTACTACATTTTATTTTTTATTTTTAATATAATCTGTCAGTACAATTTTAGATTTATAGCAAAAGTGAGTAGAAAGTACAGAGTTTCCTTATGCCCCCCGCTTACACAGCTTTCCCTATTATCAACACCCACTCCAGAATGGAACACTTGTTACATCCTTGATGGCATATGATGTATGGCATCTTTTCCTACACTATCTCCACTGGTGAGGAGTCTGTTCAGATCTTTTGACCATTTTTTAATTGAGTGGTTTGATTTTTTTTATTGCTGAGTTATGAGTTCTTTGTATATGTAGATATATGTCTTTTATCAAATATGTGTGTGACAAATATTTTCTCCAAGTCTTATTCTCTAACAATGTCTTTCACAGAGCGGATGTTCTTATTTTTATTTTCATGAAGTCCAATTTTTCGTCCATGCATCATGCTTTTGATGTTGTATCTAAAAGGGTGTTTAAATATCTGGGAAGCAAGACTTTAAAAGAGATCATTGGACTCCAGAAGGAAATCCTAGGGAGATGTCATGAGTGGGACTTTCAGCATCTGAAGGTGGCTGCTGGCTCTTCATCAACCCGAACCATAAGCACCAAATATCTGTAGACCTTCCCTGCTTCTCTATCAGTGCGCTGAGACCGACCATGTCATTCATCACTTCCATCTTCTCGTGCGGACTCTAGCAGTTTGATCTTTGTGAGAAGGAAAGATTTAGATGTCATTTTTGGATATATCATTGCTTCTTAATTCTTAATGATTTATTCAATAAGTGACTTTTCTAAGGCTAACAAAGTATTGTGTTACATGTATACATATCTCCCCATTGCCCCCCACCCCCCTCCCAAGCATACCCCAACCCCTCAACTCTGGCTTATTTTTAAAAACTATGTTTAAATTGATATCAGAGAGGAAGGGAGAGGGAGAGAGAGAGAAAAATCAATGATAAAAAAGAATCATTGATTGGTGGCCTCCTGCATGCCCCACACTGGGGATAGAGCCCATAACCCAGGCATTTGCCTTGACTGGGAATCAAACCATGACCTCCTGGTGAATAGGTCGGTGCTCAACCACTGAGCCACACCGGTTGGGCTCTGGTTTATTTCTTAAAGATGGTAAGTTCTATAGTGTTAAGAAAAGTTCTTTGACTAACATAAGAAACTTCAAACTGGCAATGACATTTGTAAGGCAGAATTTAAAAAGTGCAAGTTACAACTGATGTGGACGTGTAGTGATTGCAATTTCCCAGGGACCCTTGTTCAACTGTAGACCCCGTTCTTTTATATCAAGCAACTTTGGTGATTGTCACTTACAGCATTTACCTTCTTGACCTCATACTGCCCTGGCTGGCTTGTTTGTAACTATATCACAGAACGTCTGACAGCTCATCTTGTACTAATGTTATTTTTCAATCTACCTCAAATGTGGACTCCTTTGAGGCAGGAATCGATGGTTTTCACTACTCTGTCCAGAATTTTCCATATAACAAGCCTCAATAAGTGCTGTTGAGTTCATTTGTTAAATCTTTATCCAGTAATACGTACAGAGTGCTCAAGAGAATTACATTTTTGAGGAGCCACACTTATGAAAAGAATATAGGGAAATGAAGGTTCAGGGAAACCATCCAAAATTCCCCTAATGCTGAAATATAAGACAAAGGAGGGAAAAAGAAAGAGCATATTGGTGATATTCAACTGTATGTAGGAGTTATATTGAGCAGGATTGTTTTTTACTTCCCCAAAGATTAACGGAAGAAGGAAATGTAGATAAAATAAAGGTTCAGGAAGCATGGAAGGAAGAATATTTTGACTTTAGGAATCTTTGTGGAGGTAAGCAGGGAAAAAAGACACTGGTTTTCTCTTAAAGGACACAAAGCTATGTTAACTTAATTAAGTCCCAACAAAGGGAACAACCAAATGCCACAAGGTGACCAGTTTTCCACCCATGTGCCCTTGGGTGAAACTAATGTGCAATGAGCAAGTCCTTGATTGCAAGAGAAACTCAAATCAATGCCTCTTCCTTCCTTATGGGTTTTAAGTGGTAGGAGCACTGAAAATGTCAAAATACTGCCTAGCCTCTCTGCTGGAAATCAGGGGCAAGGACAAAATACTCTTTTGAAGGGATCTCTTGAAAATTTGCAGCATCCTATATAATAAAAGGCTAAAATGCAAATAGATCGAACTGCAGAACAACCGAACAACCAGTCACTATAACGTGTGCTGACCACCACGGGGTATGTGTGGAACACGGTGGGCATTGGCCATGGTGGGATGGTGGAACAGGTGAGCAGGGGTGCCAGACCAAGACTGGGCGTGGTCACTGTCATTGGGGTGAGCCTCGGTTACTAAAATTCTTTGCTCCCATGTACTGTGGTCCACCCAGTGCTCTCACCTGCTGCCCGTGCCAGCCCCACTCACACCCACTGCTGGTGCCAACATCAGAGCCGCTGCTTGCACCTTCTGCCAGCGCCCAGCACCAACGCTGATCACTTGGCATTGTCAGTGGGTATGAGCGGTGGCTGCTGGCCCCAATCACCTCTCAGGTCTTCTCCACCTCCCCCTGCTCCTGAGAAGCAATCAGGGCAGCAGCCGCTGCTCACAACTGCTGCTGGCACTGGCCCCAATTGCTCTGCACCATCAGTGTGTGCAAGTGGGTCTGGCACCATCAGCGCATAGGAGGGGTGGTGGCGGGAGCAGGGCTGCCAACAGACAGGGGACTGGGGGTTGGGGGAATGTGGTGGGAGGGGCCAGACAGAGGCATGGAGGATGGGCTGAGACGCGCCTCTGTGCCCACCACAGCCTCTCAGTCCACAGTTCCTTTCAAGGCGTATGAATTTGTGCACTGGGCCCCTAGTCTTATAAGAATAGCTCATGTATGGAGCCTTTGATATATGGGAAGGGATAAAGGGGACCAAATGAGGTAAGGAGGAGTGAGTGTGAGCACCAGTTAGCCATTGAGGATGTAGCAGTTTTTTGAGGTCACCTACATGGCTAGCCAAGTCTCTGAGCCAGTGAGTGAGAGACCCAGGCACTGATCCCAGATTTCTATCCCGGTCTAGAGCTCTTGACCCCCACTATCTTGCCCAATGACCTTTGGACGTGGGACCTGCCTAAACAAGTCCTTGATCAACCCCACTGGCTCCGGTTTTCTCTGATTGGCTCTAATGCCAATTCCAAAGTCTGGGCCCACTGTGGCCAGAAGAACCTCTGCAGCTGCTCTCAACCTTGGCTGCACATTAAAACCACCTGGGAATTTTTTCAAAAATGTTGATGCCAGGGTTCCACCCCTAAAGATTTTGATTTAATTGATTTTCAGTGCAATGTCAGCATAGACATTTGTGTTTAACTTTTTATTGAAGTATATCATGCATGTAGAAACGTGCTCAGGCTGTAAGTATACATTGCAATGAATTTTTACAAACTGAAGGTACCTGTGCCACCACCACCCAGCTCAAGAATCAGAATGTCACAAGCACGCAGCAGGCACCCGTTCAGTCTCTCCTCCTCCCTGCCTCTCCCACTGTCCAGCCATTATCCAGACTTCTGAAAGCATATATAGTTTGGGCCTAGAGATTTTTTAAAAGAAGAATCTTCTAAAATGTATTTATATTGATTTCAGAGATGAAGGGAGAGGGAGGGAGAGATAGAAACATTAATGTTGCGAGAGAATCATTTATCGGCTGCCTCCTACATGCCCCCCACTGGGGATTGAGCTCACAACCCAGGCATGTGCCCTGACTGGGAATCGAACTGTGACCTCCTGGTTCATAGGTTGATACTCAACCACTGAGCCATACCGGCTGGCTGACCTACGATTTTTTAAAGCTCTCCAAATGATTCTAATGTGCAGCTACCCCTGACAGTTGCCTTATTCGTTGAAGATAGGGTGAAATAAATCAAATGCATAGATACAGGTAAGACAATATGAAAACAAATAAGAATTCCAAGCTATACTTTCACATGAGCTAGTCAACAGGGATTTTATTAAAAAGTGTTGTTGCTTTTTTAACAATATCTTTCATTTATATACAACTTTTCTCAGCACTCATCTCTTAGTGAAAGAAAACCCACCACCTTCAGAATTGCCAACATCACATTTGCAGATAATCTATATATATAAAAGCCTAAACAACCGAACAACTGAACGACCGAGCAACAGGCTGCTACAATGTGCACTGACCACCAGGGGACAGACGCTCAGTGCAGGAGCCATCCCCTGGTGATCAGTATGCTCCCACAGCCAACCTCCCATGGCCCCTCCCCTCAGTTAGCCAACCTCCCATAGCCCTGATAGGTCTTGATTGCCAGCCAGACTGAGGGACCGCCCACCCCTCCATGCACAAATTCGTGCACTGGGCCTCTAGTAATAAATATATGTATGGAATGCTTTCTGAGTACCAAGTCCCTTCCTAAAAGCTTCACTTGTTATCTTCTTCCATCCTCACAACACCCCATGGTAATAGGGTCTCTCATTTTCCTACTTTACAGGGGAGGAAACCTCATCCTATAGAGACAAGCAACTTGCCCAAGGGCACACACTTTGTACCTGGCAAAGCCTGACTTGCAGATTGAGATCCTTCTTGCTGTGCCTCCATTGTGCTTGGTATTTCAAAAATCTACGCCAGCCGACCTCCCTATTAAATACCTGGATAAAGGTGAGAGCACACCGATTCCCTTCATTCCTCCGTGGAAGACGCTGGGAAGGTGTAGAGAAGAATCACAGAGGTACCTGTGGGCGCTAGAGTGGGCCTGGGTGACCAGGTGGCTTTACTTCTTTCTTTCATTCACAGCTAAGGAAACGAACCGAGAAAGGAAGTGTTGGTTGCCTTACCAAGACCAACAAGGAAAATGAGAGCAAGTCCAAGCCTCAGGGGGGGGAAACGCTAGGGAAGGTCTTCACTTGATCTATGACCTCCAAACCTCAGATGTCCAAGTTTGTGGCCTCTGGTAATACAACCTGTGGCCAGGGATGTTACTACAGTGGTACCTCGAGATACGAGTTTAATTCGTTCCGTAACCTTGAGGCGTGGGAAACTATGAGATGCTGGAGTCGCGGTAAACTGGTGGGTCGTGTGCAGCCGGCTGATCCGCACGATTACTCCTATCTCAAATGTTGCTCGTATTTCAAAGCAAAAATCGCTCGCTCGACAGCTTGTATCTCAAAAATCTCGTATGTTAGGGCACTCATATCTCGAGGTACCACTGTATTATTATTTAAATTAACCTTCAGAGCGAATTCACTTGTGAGTGCTGTCGTCCGTGGAATGGTAAAAGTCTCTTCAAGCGCAGCGAGCTTCTAACCTGACCCAGATCGAGCGCCCACGGTCATGGCATTATCTGGGTTGGAAACGGGCTCCTCTCCGGTTTCCTGAGTTTGCTCAGCTGTTTGGATTTCGTGTCATGTGTGATCAGCCTCCTCGCGTATTTATTCTGGCAGCGGAAGGGGCAGGGGGTGAGGAAATCTCTTGGAGAAGTGTTCATTGAAAACTCTACATCTTACTTGGTGAGCACACAACCCAGAAACTGTGAGGCTTATTGCTTTTCCATTTTCCTCCCCAAAGAAAATAGGGTTTCTTGGGGTTGTTCATGTCCCCCCTCCCCCCGTTTTTAGGTCTCTCCCCCACCTCTCCTCGTCCAGGCCCCCACATGCTTTTATTCCCTTTCCTTCAGTTTCCCTGGTCTTTTTGCTCCGAAATTTCCTTTGAGCCAGAGTGTTGGGTCTGTTGCTCTCTAATTTTTTTTTTTCAGAGCAATTTTCCCCAATATAAATTACACCCTCCATTACTTTTCTCTCCCTAGAGCCGTGAATCACATGCTAAGAGGCCATTAGGGTGGGGGCAGCTGGGTCCAGAGCCAGGAGGTTTGAGCCAGTGCCGGCTTGTCACCCTCGTTCTGTTTACCCTGCCGCAGCGGCAGCCAGAGTGCAGCCTCGTGCCGGAGCCACCAGCCAGGCAGGGCCTCTCGTGCCCCAACTCACTTCACCATGGGCTCGGGGTACCTCTGCCTTAGCGCACCAACCGGTGCTTGGAGGCAAGAAGACAAATGAGCTTAACCTAAGGTGGCTTGACACTTGAACACGGGGCAGACTGCATGAGTGCCCCAGGTCTGCATCCCTGTCTGCGTCACCGCCCTCTGCCACGGCACTTCGCAGCTCTTTCTATCAAGAGATGATCCATTGATTCCACAGAGGCATCTGCTCTGGGTGTTGGTAGATGGGACACCAGCAGAGGCTTGGAAGTGTGCTTGCATCACCGGACTTCTTCTCTCCCACCTTTACAGTTCCCATGAGAAGAGCACGCCTGGGCTGGCCCAGGGCCTAGGATGGCATTAAGAGAGAGGTGAGGCAGAGCTGCCCCCAGGAAGCTGCCCAGCCCGGCTGAGGACAGAACCATCCAGTTGACCCAGAGATGCATGAACAAACCCAGCCAAGATCGGCTGGTCTGCCTAGCCAACCTTCACCTGAACTGCAGGTGCAGGAGCTGGAGTGGGAAGTGGTTGTTGTGGTAAGCCTCTGAATTTTGAGGTGGTTTGCTCCCCAGCAATTGCGTGGAGGTCATGCCCTCTGAGACTAATGTGATGATGATCTGAGCAACAAGAAACAAAGCACTTTGCAAATGTCAAATAGCGAGGGTAGGGAATAGACGGTTGAACAAATTCTGGACCCGAACCTGAAGACCTGAGTTCAAATCCACTCGTGCCCCCAATTACTCTATAAACTTGAGCAGATAATTTAAAATTTCTGGGTCTTGCCATAAACATACAGAGCTGGTTTGCAAACTCAAAACCACGAGAGCTTCGATAGAATGTCAGAAAATGAATATGGGTCCTAGAACTTCATTGGTAGAGAGTTAAGAAAAAGATGGGGAAGGTGGGAGAGAGGTCAGAGAATACTTTATTTGGGTATAAATGAAATGTGATACCCCAAGAAGGGACAGATGCATGGCGTGGGGAATTGAATAATTTTGAAGAATATGTTTGATCAAAGACTGAGAGGTAGACTTGGAGGCCAGATATAAAGTCCCATTTCTTCAGAGACCTGAAAGTGTGGGATTATGAATTAGTAGGAAGGAGAAAACCTTGAAAATGGCGTCCAGAAGACACCTTGCAGATACCTTTTCACTTGGAGTAAAGCAAAGCTGGAGACAATTTGGTCAGGTGGCGGGATAATAGTCCAGACTGGCAGTTCAGTACACTTGTCTGGCCCTTTTGTAGCGACCTCTGACTTTTCTTGGTTGTGTATTACCTGGCCTTGGACAAGTCACCTATCCCGTGGACAAGCGGATGAAACATGGTTCATCTCTTCATTATGTATCGGTTGCATGCCACATCCCAGGAACTGTCTGCACCCGGGGGATGGAACGGTCTTCAGACCTGGCTCCTGAGCTGGCTACCAACTCAGGTAGATGGGTTTTTCATACATCATCATTCATGTCAAAGCATATTCTACTAGATTCTTTTTCCGAGGGGACAATTATAGCTCAGGGAGGTTATATGGCTTGTCCAAAGTCACAGAACTTAGAGAGATGAAAAATTATACCTTTTGGCCCTAAAATCTGTCTTGTTTCTACTGAACTAGGCTATATCTTCTTGTTAGCTGTTTGTTTTTATTTATAAGAATGTCACTTTTACACTTTTTTGGGTGTACATTCCTGTACATAAAACACAGTAGTGTTAGGTGCTTGAGTTTCTTTTGTTCCCTAGAGAAGCTGTGTGATTTACAGTCAAAGGATCAAGTTCTCAGTTTCCAGGGCGTTGGAATCTGGTTTCTCTACTGAATAAGGACTGAGCTTAAAGGTGCAGAAATAAGGGAATGTTTGAATCAAGTATGGTTCCTAGGCTAAATGGGATACTTTGAAAACGTTCAATATAATGACTATCAAACTTTACAGGTGAGCGTGTAGATTGTTATAGCTCTTCGAGGATATAGGGGAAGGGATATAGGGGACCCAATACTATCCTGGTCTAGAGCTTTTGATCCCTCACTATCTTGCCAGGGTGTCCCCCAAAATGTATAAACACTTTAACAGCGGATTCTATTACATTTTGAAGATGAGATGTATTTTAATAAACACTGCCTTTAGAATTATTCAAAGTGTGTATACGTTTTGGGGGGACATTGTATATTTCAGAACTACAAATGAACATGTCTTTTATTCTAACAATTTTAGCTTGAGGAACTTATTCTACAAAAATATTCACAGACATACAAAATTATTCAGAGCAACATTTTTTTCCCCCCCTGGCAGGATATTGGAAATAACCTCAATGACCATCAATAGGAAACAGTTCAATAAATGATGGTGCCTTCTTAGGATGAAATAGCATGCAACGATGAGGAAGAAAGGAAAGAAGGGAGAGAAGAAGAGGAGGAGGGAGAGGCTCCTTCTGCATTCACACGGGACATTTCCAAGGTGTCCTGTTAAATGAGGGTGGTATGATCATGCCCAGGAGAAAAGGCGATCACCATGACTTACTGGATCAGAGGCAATAAGTTTCCTCTTACTCTGTGCCAACACTCATTGACTGTGTATTATATGGAAGGTGGTCAGATATGTTTTATAGAATGTCTAAAATGATATGAGAGCAGCCCCTCTACCTACTACAGTCTAGTTGGGGTTGTGCATAATCTTTATATACATAGAAATTAAAACCATCACATGATCAGTGAATGAATGTGGAATCACATGATCAGTGAGTGAATGTGGAATCAGCTTGAGATTGGAATGTGGACAACATTGGAGCTTCAGGGAATCGGGATCCTTCCGAAGAATTTCACTTGAGCTAGAGAAAGGTTTACAGAGAACAAAAGGATTGTGGGAGCCGGGCAGGGCTTGCCAGGCAGGGTCTCTCTGGGCAGAAAGTGAATTTAGCACGAGCAAGGTGAAATTGGGGGCCGATAGGCACACCTTGGCTGGAGACGGGGAGCCGAGTTTCTAGAGCAGCGCAGTGATAAGAGCAGAATGGTCGGCTGGAGCATGCGGAGGAGGACCTGGGACGCCAAGATAAAGATCTGGAATTTTGCTCAGGCATTTGAACCAGGGGCAACATGCACCAAGCGATGATTTGGGAGTGTAACCTGGCCACCCTGTGCCAAATGGCTAGCAGCGGAGGAGGAGGTCTGAGGTGAGGAGACGCCCGAACACCTCCACGGGCATCCAGGGATGAGGTGCCGAGGCCCAAGCTGGGTTGGTGGCTGGGAAAGTGGAAGGAGAGAGAGAGAGACACTAAGGCTTTATTTCTCAGGCTCCCTGCCTGGACATGACCGTGCATTCTCCGGACAAGTCATAATTACCTCTGGTTTTATGATCTTGGGTTTTACAGGTGTATGACACTGCTGTTGTGCAAGTACATGGGGGCCCAAGAACCTCGTCCAGCTGTGTCTCTGGCTGTTCGTCTGCAGATGCTTCCAGACGGAAAACCGGGGTGACATATGCTTCCCACGGCTTCAGGGCTGCACCCCGCCTGCTCCTGTGCCCACGGAGAAATCTCAAATGGAAGTCGTCTTCCTGAAAGCAAAGGCTAAAGGGTAAAAGTAATGAAAGGTCATTCTTCTAGTATGGGTCAGAACTTCCATGGATGTTGTCATTTTATTTTATTTTTATTTTTTATTTTTTTAAATATATTTTATTGATTTTTTACAGAGAGGAAGGGAGAGGGATAGAAAGTCAGAAACATTGATGAGAGAGAGACATTGATCAGCCGCCTCCTGCACACCCCACAGTGGAGATGTGCCCGCAAGCAAGGTACATGCCCCTGACCGGAATCGAACCTGGGACCTTTCAGTCCGCAGGCCGACGCTCTATCCACTGAGCCAAACCGGTCTCGGCTGATGTTGTCATTTTAAAAAGGGGGTCTCTCAAATAACAACAAGCTGGCTGTTTTCAGTCTTTAAAAAAATTAAATAGATGGTGGGTGCTATCGCGTGAAGAGGTCTATGCTCTGTTGTTCAGTGTAAGAGCAAGTCTCCTGGCAGTAGCCCTAACTGGTTTGGTTCAGTGGATAGAGTGTTGGTCTGCCGACTGAAAGGTCCCAGGTTCGATTCCGGTCAAGGGCATGTAGCACTTGGTTGCGGGTACATCCCCAATAGGGGTGTGCAGGAAGCAGCTGATCGATGTCTCTTTCTCATCGATGTTTCTAACTCTCTGTCCCTCTCTTCCTCTCTGTAACAAATCAATAAAATATATATTTTTAAAAAATTGAAAATAAGGCGAAAATGCTAGTTAGGGAAGTGGAGACAGGGAGGCGATAGTAAGAGTCTTCCTGGATTCCACAAACTGCTTCTCCAGGCTAACTTAACTCCCCAGCAGAATCTCGTGTGGTTAAGAGCTTGGACTTGTCTCATTGGGCAAGTTACTTACGTCTCGAGGCCTCAGTTTCCTCAGCTGGAACATGGGGAAGCTGTGGTAAAATGAACTAGGGTGTAGGAAGCACCACATTGCAGATGGAGGCCTTCAGTAATTCCTGGCTATTATTACCACTGACATTTCCAAACGCTTAGCAGTGACCTTGTACTTTTCCTTGACCCTTTAATCATTTATTGGCTTGACCCCCTACTAGAATGTGCAACCCTTAGAAGCGCGATTGTAAGTTCTTTTAATTGTTTTTCTTCTCTGCTGACAAAAATAATACATTCTTGTCCCCTCAAAAGGAAAGTAAAAAAAAATCTGCCTTCCTCTCAAACCCTGAAGATAATCTGGGTAGGTTATGGTTTCTACAGGGTAGGAGTTGGGGCTAAACCAGGGCCCCTTGTTGGTAAAGGGCAAGGCAGTAAATACTTTTGGCTTAGCAGCCACATGGTATCTGCTGGAGCTACTGAACTTTGCTCTTCTAGCGGTGCACAATACCTAAACAAAGGGTATGGCGGTGGTCCAATAACACTTTATTTCCAAAAGCAGGCTTTGGCCCATTTTGGCTGATTCCTGTTCCAGAATAGTACTTGCTGTTTAATAGGAATATAATGTGAACCACATATGTAACTTTATATTTTCTTGTAGCCATACTGAAAAAAAGTTTTTTTTTAAAAGTGGAATTAAGTCTCTCTTTCTTTCTCCCACTTTCCTTCTCTTCTCATCTCTTCTCATCTTTTCTCTTCTCTTCTCTTCTCTTCTTTTCCCTTCCCTTCTCTCTTCTCTTCTCTTCTCTTCTCTTCTTTTCCCTTCCCTTCCCTTCTCTCCTCTCTCTCTCTCCCCCTCTCTCAATAAAATAAAAAAGAAAAATAATAATAAAAATTGAAAAATGGAATCAATTTCAATAACATGTTTTATTTAATCCGATATATCCAAAGTATTTCTTCAATGTGTAATCAAAAGAAATAATTATTGAGACATTTTACATTCTTGTTTTTGTATTAAGTGTTTGAAATTTGCTGTTACATCTCAAGTTGGACTAGCCCTAATTTCAAGGGTCCAGTTGCCACATGAGCTAGTGGCTTCCATCCTGGACCGCTTATCTGTAGAAGCTGATAGCCTTTGTATGCATATAACTGCACACATTTTAAAACAAAAGTAACATAATAGGCATGCTTTTTTTTCACTGCCTAATCTTTCTTGGAGATCTTTCCCTACCTTCCCTTAAAGATCTACCGTTTTCTGGGCAGTGATAGTGTTCTGCTATTTAGATGTAGCATAATCTATTTGATCAGCGTCCTATGGGTGGGCATTTGTATTGTTTCTAATTTTGAATTGTTATTTAAAATAGTTTAGGGATTGTCCTTCTACACAGAAGTCCTGGCACCTGTGGGAGTATATATTTAGAATAAATTCTTGGGAGTTGAATTGCTGAGTCAAAGGCTGCGATGACATTGAACTTTGTAATGACTATGGCCAAGCTGGAGAGCTGGAATTCTATCTTGTTTTTCTCTGTGTCTCCAGCATGTTTGCTCTCAGTGGATAATTGCTAAATGAGTGGATAGATAACAATCTCTCCATTGAGAGAGAGAGAGAGAGAGAGAGAGAGAGAGAGAGAGAGAGAGAGAGAGGGAGAGGGAGGGAGCGAGAACTAACACGGAATAAAGTGGGGACAGTTAACTGCATATTGAGGAGAGACACACTAAAACACCTGGGTTGGCAGAGGGCAAGCTGTTTAATACTCAGTCAAACTCGGGTGTGCTCAGCCCAATTCCACGTCCCTCTCAGGAGGGCTCGGGCCTCGGGTCCCGGGCTGTGGCCCGTTGTGTTGCACTAGGACATTGTTCTCTGAGTCTGAAGGCCCAGACTCCCCTGGGGTGTGCAGGACAGGTTTTCTGGTTCAGGGTGGGGGTAGGTGCTGGAGGCGGTAAAAGGGCCAGCTCCCCCAGAGGAAAACCCCGCTCCTCCCGGATCAGACAGGCTCAGGGGTTCTGCAGTCCCACCTGCCTCCCTCTTGGAACGAGAGGACACGTCCTCCCAGCCCCGTGACCTGTCACCACGTTGGCAAAGAAGTTTCCACTCTCCAGTGGCCGAGCGCACAGCAGAAAATCTGACTGGAAAAGCCCAAGTTTATCTTGCGATCTTCCCTGTCCCCCTTCCGGCTGCGAGTTTCGGCCTGTTTCTCGAACCAGGAGCTCTGGTCGCACTCACAGCCCTGCCTGCCCCTCCTGCCCACCATCCTCCCCCCCTCCCTGTTCTCCAGCACATCCCACCCTCCTGCCAGCCCAACCCCGAGAGCCGGCGGCTCTGGAGCCGCTGGGAGGCAAGGCCTGGCTTCTTCATCCCCAGAAGCTGCCATCGTTGCCACATAGTTGGCACTGAACAGATGTTAGCTGAGTAATGGGAGAAAATAATCACCGGACTTCAGTGCGCCTGTAACTTCTATGTAAATAACTCACCGGACAAGCATTGACCGGGTGCCAGCTATGTGCCGGGCACCACGTCAGGTAAATGAGACAGACAGGGTCCCTCAGTTCGTGATCTTAGGGCCTTTTCTGACAATACCTAACACTTCACAGCTCCCCCAAACACCCAGGATCATTCTGTTCTTTTTATTCACTCAAATATTTATTTGGGCACCTATTCTCTGCCAGCATGAGCTAGACACCTACTCTCCCCACCCCATATATTTTTATGGATTTCAGAGAGGAAAGGAGGGAGTGGGGAGAGAGAGAGAGAGAGAGAGAGAGAGAGAGAGAGAGAGAGAGAGAGAAACATTAACGATGAGAGAGAATCATCTCTGCCTCCTGCACACCTCTTACTGGGGATCGAGCCTGCAACCCTGGGCATCTGCCCTTGGCTGGAGTCGAACCCAGGTCCCTTCGGAACATGGGTCGATGCTCTCGCCACTGAGCTAGGCCAACCTGGGCTAGACACATGCTCTCTCAGTCCTCCCAGGAGTCCTCTAACATGGGGAATACTGGGCCCCCTGTACACATGGGGCTGTAGGATTAAGGGACCTCCTAGAGTTACTGGCCAAATCCACCTCTGCCAGGAGCATGGGGCCAGGATGACAGGATTCCTCGAGTGGCTTTTCTGTCGTCTGTCCCTCCACCGCAGCCCTCGGTCCCTGTCATTGTCACTTCTGAACACCGCACCGCTTTCCGTGTTTCCGAATGGGAGCGCCCCGCGGTGCCCCGACTGGTTTGTCCAAGTTCCTGTGGCCCGTGGCCAAGCCCGGACTAGACTCTCTCTAAAGAGCACAGGCCTCCTGGCCAGGTTACACGGCTCTTTCTGTTTTGAAAGTGAAATAAAAGTGGGCTGGGCCACTGCTCCTGGGGTGCTAGGATACGAGGGGGCTGCGACGGCGTCACTCCTCAGCACTTGGCCTTAAACTCGGGTCCAGAGCCTCCACTTCCTCCTGCTCCCACGCCGCTCCCAGCTGCCAAGCCGTCTCCCTCCCAAGGCCGTGCTTGCGGGAGCGAGGAAAGAAAAACAAGAGCAAAGCCGTTCTGATGGAATAAGAACTAATGGGTCCAGGCAAAATGATTGTAATCAGACCCACAGACACCCTCCTGGCCAGGAGGGGGGAGATTCTGTGCAATCATAATGCTCACATTCTCCTCCTTTTTTTTTTCTTCCTTTTTTTCCCCCCCCTCTTCCCGCTCGGGGCGGTGGACCCCTCTGCCCCGGCGCTGCTGAAAAGCTTGCCAGAGGCAGGAACGCGCAGGGAGCGTACTCCTGCCTGTAAAACAAGGGAAAGCTTCACGGCCGGCCTGGCGTGCGGAGGCTGCTGTTGGGATTGGCGGCAGGAAAGTCGAAGGCTCTGGAAATAATGACCCGGCATTAGGTCACTTGGGCAGCGCAGCCACCCGGCGCGGACGGAAAACGGTTGCCTCAGCCTCTTTTCTGCCCGGCCTGAAGCCACAAGAAGGATGGCTCCCGCCTGTATTCCACGGTCAACGATCCTTGCTGTTTACCGGGAAGGCGAAGAGAGGCAGAGGGAAAACACAGCCCCTTCTCGATGGTGGGGCGGGGAGGAGCCCGTGCAGGAGAGCGGGGGGCCACGTGGGTGGTGACGGGTGGCTCCCCGGGATCCTCCCTCCCCGAGAGCCGGCCTGGCTGCTCTCTGCCCCGCTGAGGTCTCACGGCCAAGTTCCCCTCTGCAGACGCGAAAAGGCCTCCCGTGCCTCCCACGCCTCTCACAGGACTCGTTCCATTCCCACCAGCACCCTAGCTCGCCCCACCAGAGAACTGTTTGGGTTTACTTTTTCCTTTTTTTTTTTTAAATCATATATATAATTGATTTCAGAGAGGAAGGGGGAAGGAGATACAAGCATCAATGATGAGAGAGAATCATTGATTGGCGGCCTCCTGCACGCCCCACATTGGGGATTGAGCCCGCAACCCAGGCATGTGCCCTGACTGGGAATCGAACCGTGACCTCCTGGTTCATAGGTCGATGCTCAACCGCCTCCTGCACAACCCCTACTGGGGATGTGCCCGCAACAAAGGTACATGCCCTTGACCGGAATCGAACCTGGGACCCTTCAGTCTGCAGGCGGACACTCTATCCACTGAGCCAAACCGGTTTCAGCAATTTTATTTATTTTTTTACAGAGAGGAAGGTAGAGGGATAGAAAGTTAGAAACATCGATGAGAGAGAGACATTGATCAGCTGCCTCCTGCACGCCCCGTACTGGGGATGTGCTCGCAACCAAGATACATGTCCTTGACCAGAATCGAACCTGAGACCTTTCAGTCCGCAGGTGGACCCCGGGCACAATTACCACAGTGTGATGGTCTGTAACCCCTGCGCTGCCCTCTCCATCCCGGGGCCACTGGAGAACCTGGTATCATCACGGAAAGCTGGGCCCGGGGCCTCTGCCCTGCCGGTTGTTGAGGGGTGGAGACGAGGTGCCGAAGATGAGGAACTGGCCCCAGCAAACTGCGAGCTGGAGACAACCCTGGGGGGGGGGGGGGCGGCTTTCTGGATTGGGACCAATCCGCCGCTTACTCATTCTCCCCAGCCGCGTCCAGAGTCGCGGTGAGCGCTGTCTTTCCTCACCTGGGCTCCAGGATGGGGGTGCGGAGCCATGCTTTCCCGCCTCACCTTCAGGGCCATCCATGTTCTTGGTGTGTCTCCCGGGAAGTATGCCCCCCACATCCTGTCTGTCCTCACAGGCGGGCTCGGTGTGGGACCTCCACAGGAAAGCCAATGACCACAGCAGAGTGAGCCACACGGGCTTTTTGGTTTCCTAGGGCATAAAAAGTTATGTTTATACTAAACTGGTCCCCCTACTCTGTGTACAATAGCATCGTGTCTAAACAACAATGGACACACTTCCCTGAAAAATACTGGGTCCATTTCTCTCTCATCGATGTTTCTAACTCTCTGTCCCTCTCCCTTCCTCTCGATGAAAAATCAATAAAATATATTTAAAAAAAAAAATCCTGGGTCCAGCTAAAAAACTGCCAACCAGCAGCCAAGCCTGTTGGGAATATGGCACCAATAGACTTGCTTGACGCAGTGTTGAAACTGACCTTAAACTTGTACAAAACACAGTGCCTGTGAAATACTGCAAAGCGAGGTGTGCCTGTATTGGCTCCTCTTTCCCGGATGAGGAAGCCGGAGTCTTGAGGGGTTGATTTACCCAAAGACAAAGAGTGAGGTTTCCTTCTTAAGCTCTAAACACCCCAAAGAGGCTCCCTATGACACTTGTAATTATCTATGGGTGATAAAATACATAGAAAGGAAAAGCTACTATTAATGAAATGTAATCTCTTTAGATGGGCATTCTATGAACTATGACAGTAACTACAGCTTTAAAGTAGTATGACACTATGAATGGCAACTACTATTACCATGTACTGATTATCTTGCGAAGGGCTCTACATGCATTGTCCATAATTCACTCACCACCCTACAGGGTGGATGGAGACCTTTATTAGCCCCATTGTAGAGATGAGGAAACCGAGGCTCAGCGAGGTTAAGTAACTTGCCCAAGCTCACATAGGTAGCAAGTGGTGGCCTGAGAATTCAGTCTGACAGGCATGAGGGATTTTTTAAAAATATATATATATTTTATTGATTTTTTTTTACAGAGAAGAAGGGAGAGGGATAGAGAGTTAGAAACATCGATGAGAGAGAGAGAGACATCGATCAGCTGCCTCCTGCACGCCCCACACTGGAGATGTGCCCACAACCAAGGTACATGCCCTTGACCGGAATCGAACCTGGGACCTTTCAGTCTGCAGGCCGACGCTCTATCCACTGAGCCAAACCGGTTTCGGCAGCATGAAGGATTTAATGCCACTGGATCCCACCTCTTTTATTTATTTATTCATGTATTTATTTACTTAGTGGACAATGTTTGGCATGCCTATGAATCCTCCAGTCCCTGGCTGAACCTCAGGGCCTCCTAGGAATTGGAGACCGCCAGTGAGAAGTCACTGGCTATTTGGGGAATGATGTCAAGCACGTCAAACTCGAAGGCTAACATAGGCCAAATAAATGAGGCATGCGGCCCGTGGGCCACGAGTTTGACATGCTTGCTGTAGGCGCTCAGCACCCAGCCTAGAGGTGAGCTTCAGCTTGCTCCCTGGCACAGGACCCTCCTAAATCCACCTCATGCCCGTAGCATCTCAGGCCCCCGAGCTCCCAATGCGTGTGTTTGCCTCTGTGGAGGCGGGCTTGTCCACGTGCCCCCAACGGCTGGAGGGAGGACCAGTTGAGAACCTGTTTGCAGACCATTAGAAACAGTAACCACCTTGCGCAGTAACCTGAGCTGCCTCAAACGGAGGGTCCTGATTTTAGCAAACAGCTCAAGTGGCCTCTGTGTCAAGTGGAGGGGCGGAGCAGGGCGGAGTCAGCTCGCTGAAATGGCCTTTCTTCTGGAAAGCCGGAGTCTGTGTGGCAATCAAGCCCGGCCCAACTCCTGGGCCGAGGGGTGCTGAGCCCACACCCTTCAGGCTGTTTCTGCCCCTGGAGCCCTGAACCCGGCCTCCTCTGTACGTGGATCTGACACAGACTCAGCGCTGTCTCTGACCAGCTAGGGCAATGGTTCTCAACCTGTGGGTCTCGATCCCTTTGCCGGTCGAACGACCCTTTCACAGGGGTCGCCTAAGACCATCAGAAAACACCTATTTCCCATGGTCTTAGGAACCAACAGACCGCTCCTCGGTGTAGCAAAGTGTAGCAATGTAGTTTACTGTTGTCATATGAAGACTGTTGCCCATGCTACACCACGATTCAAGACAAAATTTCATTTATTTGTAATTAGAAATAAATATTTCACAATATATAATTACATATTGTTTTTGTGATTAATCACTATGCTTTAATTATGTTCAATTTGTAACAATGAAAATACATCCTGCATATCAGATATTTACATTACAGTTCATAACAGTAGCAACATTACAGTGATGAAGTAGCAACGGAAATAATTTTATGGTTGGGGGTCACCACCACATGAGGAACTGTATGCAAGGGTCGCTGAGCTAGGGGGAGCGAGGAACTCTCCATTCGCTGTCCACTGGACCAGGTGCAGCCACGGAATCTTCACAGCCCGTCTTTCTTCATCCTCACCACCACGTCACAGCGATTCTACCTCCCATTTCACAGTGAGAAAGGAGAGACTTCAACACGGCAGGGTGCAGGATCGTTCGGCTTCTAGGAATTTGGCGACTTAGGGTCAAACACCACCATTCTCAGAAACTAAATGACATGAATTTACAACTAAATCAATTATATTAAAAAAAAAGGTAGTGAATACTCCAAATCCATCACTTCCTAATGGCTTACCTGCCTGTGCCTGGCGCCTGCTTCCGTGGTCGGCCTGGTGGACACGTGTTGGCCCGGGCTCCGTGCGTGGCTTCGTGGCCACCGTTCCACCCTGGCAGTTGGTGACCCTCCGCGGTGGGAGTTTTTGCATCACAGAAATTGACAAAGGGACAAAGCAGGGCTTGTGTTTCCACCCTGAGAACTGGTTGTTAAACATTCACCGGCCCCCTGTGCGGGGAGAGGTTAACTCCCTTCACCAGGTCACACACGGGGCGGGTGGAGGAGCGGAGCCTGCAAGCCGGACCCCGAGAGCTGGCCACCAGCGAGGCTGCCTCCGAAACCCAGTCCAGGCTCTTCCGCAAGATCGTGGCCAGGAACCCGAAGTGCTGGAGGAGGTTCGAGATGAAAGGAGACAGAGATGTCATGGATCTCACTCCGTACACCTGATTTGGATTCTGATGAAAATACACTGTCCGTCAAAAATGATGACTTTTATGGCGCACATGGAAATGTGAGACTTCCCAGGTAATTTGATGATATTATTGAATTAATTTTTATGTGTAGCCTCCCGCAGGAGGGGCTGTCCTGGGCAGATGAACTCATTAGCTGGTGTTTGTAGAGGGGCAGGAATCCAAAGATGGGATTTTATTTGGTATTTATGTGGTATTTTATTTCAGATGGTCTGAGGGCGGAGATCAGATCTGGTGATACTCCCCGAAGGAACGACAGGAGGCGTGATCACTGGTTCGAAGAGTGGGGTTGCCTGCCCAGCAGCCCCCGAGGCCCCTGGGAACTCGGAAAGCTCAAGTTCAGGCCCCTCCTCGGACCTGCTGGATCAGAAACTCTGAGGAGAGGCCCACTCCTCAGGGGGTGACCCTCCTCCTCCCCCACAGGTGATTCCATGCACGCTCAAGTGTGAGACCCACGAGGCTCGGATGTGAAACCAGATGCACCAGGAGTTGATGGTTGAGGCTGAGTGCTAAGTACATGGGGCGAAGGGGTTCATAAGTATGTTTGAAATAACAGTTAAACAGGTGGTTCTCAACCTTCCTAAGGCCGAGACCCTTGCATACAGTTCCTCATGGGGTGGTGACCCCCAACCATGAAATTTTGCTACTGTTATACATCGTGATATAAATATCTGCATTTTCCGATGGTCTTAGGCGACCCCTGTGAAAGGGTCATTCGACCCCCAAAGGGGTCGTGACCCACAGGTTGAGAACCGCTGAGTTAAAGGAATAATTAAGCCCATTGGAAGGGGGGCTCGAGGAAGGGGTCACAGCTGGACGGTCCCTGGATCTAGGGGTGGACAAATGGATTCTCTTGAATGTCCTTCATAAGCATTCAAGACATTGATGCCAGTTTTTTTTAAATATATTTTTTATTGATAGCATTACAGATATCTCCCATTTTCCTCCCTATTCCCCTCTTCTCCCACCCCCTGTTCCCCACCCCCCCAGGTCTTCACTACCCTCTTCTTGCCCATGTCCGTGGGCCATGCATGTAGCCTCTAAGCACCCCTGTCTTCTGCGTTCAAAGTCCCTGCTAATGGTTGCATTTAGCGACAGACTCCAACAGGCCGCTCGAACCCCTCCGGGCCAACTCCAACTCGAGTTTCTCTGATCAGCCAGCCTCACGGCTTCCTTTGAGGCCCGAGTCTTAATAAAGTTCAGTGCCGGCACCTCAGATCTCTCGGAGAAGCAACTGTTTTAATTTTCAACTTCCAGCCAAAGCTGCGAGACTTGAAAACCGCCACCCACGAGACCCGCTTTATCAGCTGCAGACGTGACGCAATTAATTAACCGCGCGGCCTCGCCACTCAGGCTGCTTAGCTGCGTCCACGGCGGTGCTGGTTCACCGAGCAGATCCGGCCCGAGAGCCTGTGTCACTGTTCGCCTCCCGCCGGCGGGGCCGCCCGGGCAGATGGCCTCATCAGCTGGTGTTGGCAGAGAGGCAGGAATGCAAAGAGCGCGTTAGGTACTTTTTTTGTTTTTATTTATTCATTTGTTTGTTTTGTGCGAAAGGTACTGACAAAGGCACCCCGGGTCTGGGCTGGGACTCACACCCGCGTTAGGTGGTGTGGTTCGTGGTTGTCCGTCGGCCTCCCTCTGCAGCCCCCACCCTCCTCTTCTGCAGCCCATTTATTCCCCAACTCTCCTTTCCGCCGTTTCTCCCAACTGGAAAACTCTTTGGATTTCGTCCTGGAGAGGATGGAAAAGGTCTGTCTGCCCCATCACGTGGGACTCTTCTCGGTTGTTTTAGATGCGTGGAAGTCCTCTGCCTTCTTAGTACCCTTCCACCCTCTCCCAGCGCCGTCTTTCCTTTTTCCCTTCTCTCCATGCCTCCCCCCCAAAACACACACACACACACACACACACACACACACACACACACACACACAC
>JAAGEH010000022.1:7937464-7948794 GCA_011751065.1 Lasiurus cinereus
CACACACACACACACACACACACACACACACACACACACACACACACCTTCTCTCTTCAAGACGGTCCTACTGAGACTTTGTCCAGAAACAGCAAGGGCACCCTTTCTAGAAACTTACTTCCCGAGACCCGGGAGGAAGGGGAAGAAAAGATGTGGTTCGTCATTTTCTCGTGCAGAAGGAAGGGAGAGCAGAGGAGAAGGGACGTGTTTTTTTGAAGGAGGAGGGAGGACCTTTGAACTCGGCCTCGTCTTTTCCAACCAGGTCACGTGCAGATGTGGGGGCCACATTCCAACCCAAGGGAGCCCCAGTTTCCAGGGATGGACGCTGGGAGGGAATGTGCGTTTGTAATAAGCCCCTCCGTGGTTTGGATGCCCATGGGTTCAGTGGGTCAGGCCCAGGATCAGTATGTGCCTCCCGCATGCGAGCTGCTGTGCAGGGGACGGAAGAGCTTTGGTTTGGGTTTGACCTCCGGGTACCCTTAGAAGGAAATGAGACTTGACTTTATATCAGTGCTATTTTTAAAAAAATATATATTTTATTGATTTTTTTTTTACAGAGAGGAAGGGAGAGAGAGAGAAAGCTAGAAACATTGATGAGAGAGAAACATCAATCAGCTGCCTCTTGCACACCCCCTACTGGGGAGGTACCCACAACCTTGACCGGAATCGAACCTGAGACCCTTCAGTCCGCAGGCCGACGCTCTATCCACTGAGCCAAACCGGTTTCGGCAAAGTGGTATTTGTTGAGCGTCCTCACACCTCTCCACACCCCCCTCCCCCCAAAGTTGTGGTCTTGTTATACCCATTTTACAGATGAGGAAACTGAGGCGTGGAGAGGTTAGGCAGTGTGCTCACAGCATACCAATAAAATGTGGTGTCGTGGTATTTATACGACTTGTGTATTCTGGCTCCGGTCTTGCAGAGGAGGACTGTGCCGGCTGTATTTTCCATGCCAAAAACTGAAACTCGTGACCTCACAATACGGTTTTATTTTGACAGACGGTGGTTTATAATATTTGCACTCTGAATGGGCCCCTTATCCCCCGGACCTGTGTTAGCTCGTTTTTCACTTTTAGGATGTTTGGAAACTCAGATATGGCAGTCGGAGGCCTCATTTGCCAAACCCGCGGGGCTGGAGGCCCCCGGCGGCCTCCCCTGGTCCTGGGGATTTATGGGTCTATTTTTAACTTATTCAACAATAGAGATAAATCAGGGCCTGGCCAGTGTGGCTCCGATGGTTGGAGCGTTGTTTCATAAACCAAAGTGTTTGGGGTTCCATTCCCATTTAGGTAGGGCACATACCTAGGTTTTGGGTTCAGTCCTGGGCTGGAGCGTGTCAGAGAGGCAGTCAATTGATGTTTCTCTCTCCCTCCTCCCTCTCTCACTTCCTCTCCTTCTAAAAACGCACACAAGAAACCGCCTCCCCTCACATAAATCAAAAGTTCCCGTTTACCCCTCATTCTATTCTCCGAGGCAACTTTTGTGACCAGTCGGTGCTTTTACATATACGATGTGTGTTTTTTTCCTGGACGTGACTGGGAAAGTACTCTATGAATCAGCCTTTTCACATCGTGGTTTATCTGAGACCTCTTTCTGTGTCTCTCTTGGTCTCCACCCCGCTTGCATTTTTTTTTAAACAATAAAGGCTCACTGAAAAACTTCAGTGATAAGAGCGGAAAGAAGAAAATTCCCTAAGCATAATTAAAAGCAAAAAAAAAAAAAAAAAAAGAATGATAGTTTGATAGTTATTCCAAGTTTGGAAATAAATTATTTTATTGTGGTGAAATATGCATTCCATAAAACGGACCATTTTAAATCACTTTTAAGTGTATAGTTCAATGACATTTACTACATTAACACTGTTGCAAACCATTCTCTCTAACTAAACTCTGCGCTGTTGAAACACCAACTGCCTATTCCTCCCTCCCCCAGCCTCTGGCAACCCCAGTTCTACTTTCTGTCTCTGTGAATTCCATTGCTCTAGCTACCTCACATACATGGAATGACACAGTATTTGTCCTCTGCTGTCTGGCTTATGGCACTTAGCATAATGTCTTCAGGGTTCGTCCATGTTGTGGCCTGTGGTAGAATTTCTTTCCTTTGTAAGGTTGCATAATAGATTGTGGTATATATACATTGAGTGGCCAGATTATTATGATCTCTGAACACATAATAATCTGGCCACTCAGTGTATATGCTATATAATAAAAGGCTAATATGCAAATTGTCCCCTCCACCAGGAGTTCGACCAGCAGGCAGGCCGGCCAACTGCCCATGGCCCATCTCCCTGGTCAGGCTGGCCGGACTCCATCCATGCACAAATTCATGCACCGGGCCTCATATACATACATATATACATATATGTATGTATATGAGGCCCGGTGCACAAAATTCATGCATGGCGGTGTATGCCCCTCAGCCAAGCCTGCACCCTCTCCAATCTGGGACCCCTCAAGGGATGTCCGACTGCCCATTTAGGCCTGATCCTACCAGACATCCCTTTTACAACCCAGGACTGCTGGCTCCCAACTGCTTGCCTGCCTGCCTTCCTGATTGCCCCTAACTGCTTCTGCCTGCCAGCCTGATCACCCCTAACCACTCCCCTGCCAGCCTGATTGATGCCTAACAGCTTTCTTGCCAGTCTGTTTGCCCCTAACTGCCCTCCCCTGCAGGCCTGGTCCCCTCCAACTGCTCTCCCCTGCAGGCCTGGGTCAACCCCCCACCCACCCACACACACACACAACTGCCCTTCCCTGCAGGCCCAGTTGCCCCCAACTTCCCTCCTCTGCTGGCCTGGTCACCCCTAACTGCCATCCCCTGCAGGCTTGATCACCCCCAACTGCCCTCCCTTGCAGGCCTGGTTCCTCCCAACTGCCCTCCCTTGCTGACCATTTTGTGGTGGCCATCTTGTGTCCACATAGCGGCAGCCATCTTGTGTGTTGGAGTGATGGTCAATTGCATATTACTCTTTTATTAGATAGGATAGAGGCCTGGTCCACAGGTGGGGCCAGCTGTGTCCCCCGGATCAGGGTGGGGTTCCCCTGGAGTGTGGGGCGGCCTGGGCGTGGGGCCTGTGGTGGTTTGCAGGCTGGCCACACCCCTCCCAGTGACCTAAGTGGAGGTCCTGGTATCTGGGATTTATTTATCTTCTATGATTGAAACTTTGTAGCCTGGAGTGGAGTCCTGGGCCATCCTGGGTGTGCAGAATGCTTGGCTTCCTCCATCGCCAGGGAAACCAAAGCCTCCTGCTCGCTCCATGGCTGAAACCATCTACATTGGGTTAATTTGCATATTACTCTTTTATTAGATAAATGGGATATATACATATCCTATCTAATACACATATACACACACACATACTGAGTGGCCAGGTTATTATGCTTTCAGAGATCATAATAATCTGGCCACTAAGTGTATATAGATCATGTTTTGTTTATTCATCTGTTGATGGGGTTGTTTCCATCTTCTGGCTGTTGTGGGACTAATGCTGCGATGAACATGGTGTGCAAATGGATCAAGTCCTGCTTTCAGTTCTTTGTGGTATGTACCCAGAAGTGGAATTGCTGGCTCATATGGGAATTCTATGTTAACTCATTCTTTTTAACCATGCATAATATTCCACCGTATCTTGCATGTGATGTTGGCTAATTTAAGTTCTCTTTCCTGTGAATTGCCCATTGTTGGGAAGGATTTTTAATAGGATTTTAGATAATTTTTATATACTCTGGATTTTTTTTTATGTTATATGCCTGACAAATTATACTCATTTAAAAGGAAGTTTCTACATCATTCCAGATCCAAGTGCTCATCATGATATCTTTGATTATTTAAGGATGTTTCTTGATGAGAATTTTTATTATGAAAAGATAGTGTCCAGGCAGGCAGCCATCTGCATGTAGCTCCGGACCTGCCCATAGTCGATGCCTCATAAATGTTTACTGAGTGACGAAGTTACTTTTGGGCAGCCCGTGTTTCATTAGTTTTCCTTTTCAGGAATTACTGAGATGGGTCACATCCAGACACTAATTAAATTTTCCTTAAGTTTAACCTGTTCTACCAGCCCAGTAAAGAAAAATGAAAATTAAGCCAAATGGCTATGAAAATAGTAGACAATCAAGGTTCTGCAATTTGAAAAGCACAGTAGTGAACCTGTACTGCAACGGGCTTTGTCAAAGTGAGAACATTCATGGTTAAATAGCTCACAGGTTAGAAAAGAGTGGAAAAGGACTCTTAACTTGGTCTTCCTGCCTTTCTCCAGGAGAGAGAACGTCAATCTTTCTCAATAGAAAGATAACGTACAATAGCTACCATTTATTTTTTAAAAAATATATTTTATTGATTTTTTTTACAGAGAGGAAGGGGGAGAGAGAGAGAGTTAGAAACATCGATGAGAGAGAAGCATCCATCAGCCGCCTCCTGCACACTCCCAACCAGGGATGTGCCTGCAACCAAGGTACATGCCCCCTCAATCGAACCTGGGACCCCGATGCTCTCTCCACTGAGCCAAATCGGTTTCGGCAATAGCTACCATTTATTATACGCTTAGTATGTATCAGGTAATTCGCTGAGTGCTGTACCGTTGTTTAATTTTCATAGTCAACCCGAAAGGGGACCATTACCCCTGTTTGACAGATGGGGGTGGCGCAGGAAGGCTCGGGCACTTGCTGACGGCCACCCAGCTCGTGGTGAGCAGTAGACCTGGGAGTTTATTCCTGTTCTTGATGGCAGCCACTGAAATCCTGACAACCGTCCTACTCTATGTTCATGGAACCCCAACGGTGGATCAGGGTTACCAACAGGAGCCCAGGCCAGCAGCGGGTGGCTTTGCCGGCGGATGTGGTAGGAGGGGAGCAGGAGGGAAACTGGTGCTTCGAGTGCCCCTGGTCTGGGCGTGGGGACCAGGCTGGACTCACTGTGTGTCCTTCATCCTCTGAGGTCCACAGCTCCACTGCCGAGTCCCTCCTCCTCCTCCTCCTCTTCCTCCTCCTCCTCTTCCTCCTCCTCCTCCTCTTCCTCCTCCTCCTCCTCCTCCTCCTCTTTCAGGACAGGGGAGCCTCTCAGGCCAGTTGACGGCTCAATCTGTTCTTGGGAGTGGCTCTGTCACCTCCTCAGTGACACCACCTCCTGCTGTGGTCCCCAGAGACCTGTGCCTTCCCAGCACTGCCTGTGCAGGGAGTGGCACCTCAGAGCTGACCAGACTTTGATTAGTTCTTTATTTTGTATTGTTTACAGCTGTCTCCCCGCCCCTCCCCCAGGTCTTCACCGCCTTGGCCCATGTCCATGGCTATGCGTATACGTCTGCAAAGTCTTTGGTTGATGTCTCCTCATCCCCCCACCCCACAGCGAGGTAGGTCCATCTGTTCCACGCCTCCGTGCTTCGGTCTTATTTTGTTGGTCAGGTCATTGGATTTCCCAAATAAGCGAGATCACGGGACAGTTGTCTTTCTCTGAATGGCTTATTTCACTGAGCAGAGCAGTCTCTGGGTTCGTCCCAAAGGGTCCGCGATGATTAGCTCTTGTACTGCTCTCTAAACTTGGTTCCTTGTCTCACCGAATAGCCTCTGGGGCCAAAGGCCTGGGTTACTTTTTCTTTTTTTATTTTTATTTTTGTACACAATTCCTCTGACAAACAGCACTGCACTCCGGTCCTGACTGATAACGTGCGTTTGGTGGCCAGCCATTCCAGAGCCGCCGTACCCGCAGCCAGCTGAGGGTCATTAGTGGGAACAGCTGTGCGCGAGAGGCACCCCTCAGATGGAATGCTACAATTCTGGAGGGAACGCCGCGTACCTGTCTCCAACGCATTCAGAACTTGGAGAAAACCCCCCACCGTTTCCCCGATCCTCTCGCTCGTTCTCATCCTAATGTTCCCGTTCTGAGATGGAGCTAATTTCCTGCTCCGGGCCTGTGGAAACAGGGGGTGCCCCTGGGAGCATGGAGGCCCCGGTGGTGGTGTGAGTGGAGCAGGCCGAGGTGAGGGGAAGGAAGGATCCCCATTTTACCTGGGGACCTCCGCGTGAATCTGATGGCAAATTGCATTTGAAATTATAATTCAAGTCCTAGGAAGGGTGCTCTCTCTTCTGCAAGTTTGTGGGTCACTTTAAATACAAAGGGTCCAAGGGACCCGTTCTTCTAGTCCCCCATCTCGGCACCTAGATCTGTTGTCGTTTCTACTGGCCCAGCTGCTCTCATCTTTGAAATTGTCCCCAGCTGATCTGCTGTTACCTGGATCAGTCACCGAGAGAAAGTGCACCTTGAAAATGGAATCTCCCCGCCTTTCTCTCCCTCTCTCTTTCTCTCCCTTTATCTCTCTCCCCCCTCCCCCTCTCTTTCCCTCTCTCCTTCTCCCTCTCCCTCTCCCCTTCTCCCTCTCCCCCTCTCCCTCTCCCCCTCCCCCACCGCTCCCCCTCCCTCTCCTCCTCCCCCTCCCCCTCCCTCTCCTCCTCCCTCACTCAGGGACTTGAACAGCCCAGTGGCAGATGACTCTCCACTGCTGTCCGGCCCAGAACCACGGACCTGGGCCCCAGGCCAAGTGGCAGGACAGGCAAGTGAGCGCCCGTAGAAACCCTTTGGCCACCGTGGAGGAAAGGAATGCAAGCTGGTCTGTTGCCCTTGGTAACCAGGGTAGAAACACTTGACTCCAACAGGTATTTCCCTTCCAGGTGTAGAAGGTTTCTTTTTTTTTTTTTTTTTTACTCGCTTCCCAGATAAGACCAAGTGTGTCTACACCAGGGAGCCCCAAACAGTGGTTGTCAGCAGAGTGTGTGCAGAGAGGCTGCTGGCCTCGGGAAGGAAGACAGACAGACCGTTTTCTCTGTCGTTAGGGACCTTTCTCCTCGGGAGGTGCTCGAAGGCCTGTGAGCTGTGCGGGTGTCTTTCTGTGGCCAGAGGTCTGTGAGCAGCGTTGCTCCCTGGACCCTCTGAGGATTGGTGATGTCACAGGCGGCTTCGCCATCCTGCGGGCGCTTCTGGCCACGGCGGCGATGTACATTTAAATGAATGAAAAGGAAATACGGTGAAACGTTCTGTTCCTCGGTTGCATGAGCTACTTTCCCATGCTCGGTAGTGCACATGGCTGGTGGCTTCTGTACTGGACGGTGTGGCCACACGGACACCTCGACCATCGTGGACCGTCCCAAAGGAGAATGTGTCTTTTAAGGTCACCACTCAGCAGAGGCCACTCTACTGGGCCCGAGAGTGGTGACCTGCACAGTGGCCCCGAGGGACCCTGGGAGGCCTGCGTGAAGGTGATAGAGTTGCAGTAAGTCCACACACATAGCATGAATGTGGTCATGGGAGTGGAAACTCAACGGCAATTTCAAAAAGCATCGATTTCTTAAATAGAGCGCTTGACTCAGTGCCACTCAGACAAGCATTTGAAATCCTGGTTCTTGTCCAACTACCTTGGTGAACCCCTGAAATTAATAAAAAATGCTATTGAATGTAGATGATAATTGAAAAAAAATTGTTTTAAATTTGATGGAAATATGAAAAAGAAATCCTGGTCCTGTGCAAGACAAGACTGCCGTGCCGGAGTTCACAGCCTGCGCGTAAGGCAGGGATTGCGTAACAGGGAGCTGAGGCCGGAAGTGGCCATCTGCAAAGAGGCAGCCCGTGATTTGGGCAGGGGACGAGGGGACGATCCTCAGAGAAGGGGACACGGAAGCCACGTTTCGAGGGGTGATGAGACGCTTGGCAAATAGGCAGGGAGACGGACCTTTTCAGACCATGCGATGGTTTTAATCCGGACCTGAGCATCCGATGCAAAGGAGCTACAGGCAGCTCGGCCTGCCTGTGAGAAGTGTGGCGTCCGAGGAACGTGAAACGGTGGGGGGAGAGAGGCGGGACCAGCCGCCACATTGGGGGCCCCGTTCCCTCCAGTGTGGAGGCCAGTGTGAATGCATGGGCCGCGTGTCCACGAGACCAAGCCGGGGTCGGGGGGAGAGGGAGTTCAGGACCAGGTAGGGCGGTGGTATGGAGGGCTTCCCAGCCACGCTTTGAGCGTGGACTGCGGCCTGCAGGTGACAGAGAGGCAGGCGAGGTTTTTTTTTAAAAAATATATTTTATTGATTTTTCACAGAGAGGAAGGGAGAGAGATAGAAAGTCAGAAACATCGATGAGAAAGAGACATCGATCAGCCGCCTCCTGCACACCCCACACTGGAGATGTGCCCGCAAGCAAGGTACACGCCCCCAACCAGAATCGAACCTGGGACCTTTCAGTCCGCAGGCCGACGCTCCATCCACTGAGCCACACCGGTCTTGGCGCAGGCGAGGTTTTGAAGGCTCAGGCAAGAGCAGGCTTGCGCTCGACAAAGACCAGCCAGGTTGGGGACAGCACCGAAGGGCGGGAAGGAAGGCTGGTCAACCAGGAGAGAGGACCAGGGCAGGGCAAGTGGCTGTGGACAGAGAGGACTGGACTGTGAGCGACAGGCGTTGACCTTGAGGACAGGACCCTGATTGGACAGCAAGTGGGTGGGGGTGGGGCTGGTGGGGGTGAACTCGGGGACTCACTCTTTCAAGCTCCAAGTCTCACTCGCCGGCCCCCCGGGACGGTCTCCTGTGGGCCCCCCCTACCCACCTTGGCGGTCAGCCCTGGCCCAAGCTGAGGGCGGAGGGGCACGGGAGGTGTCCACGCTGCACCTGCACCGGCAGCTGTTTCCCTAACCTACATCTGGGCCGGTCACCCCCCTCCTCGTCCTAGAAACTCCCCAGGAGGAAGCCGGGCTCATTGTGTGGCTGCCTCCCTCCATTTGCATTTCCTGGCCGGGGTGTTGGTGACATTCCATGGGCCCTTCCGAGGGTTTCACTTTTCATTTCCTGACTGGAGCAGGCTGCCCTTCTGTGTGTGTGTGTGTGGGGGGGTTGTGGGGAGGGAGCTGGATGTGACAAGGCCTCCGTCGGGACCTCAGAGCTCTGAGCAGCCCAAAGCACCCGGCAGGGAGAGAAACTGACCGGGGAGGGGCCTCCTGCAGGGGGAGAGCCCTGGGCACTGGGCGCCAGCTGGGGTGCGACAGGCCCCGCCCTTTTCAGAGGACGTCTCTGTGACCCGCGTGGCAATGCCTGAGGCAGCACCGTGATCCCCGCCCCCCCCCCCCTTTGCCAGGTGCTGGCGGGATTCAAATTAGAACTCGGGTCTTCACCTTCCTGGACGCCCCACCCTCATCCCCACCCCCACCCCTCCAGCAAAGGCCTGGAAACAGCCCCCTGTTTCCTTGCTTCCACTCCACAGTGAGACAGTCCTGGCTGAGTTCTGACTCTCCTGTTTCCAAAAGGAGGGCGATTATAGTGGTACCTCGAGATACGAGTTTAATTCGTTCCGTAACCTTGAGGCGTGGGAAACTATGAGACGCTTGAGTCGCGGTAAACTGGTGGGTCCTGTGCAGCGGCCGATCCCCGCGATGACTCCTATCTCAACTGTTGCTCGTATTTCAAAGCAAAAAATCGCTCGCTTGACAGCTCGTATCTCAAAAATCTTGTATGTTAGGGCACTCGTATCTCGAGGTACCACTGTGTATTTAAACCGTGCGGGGACGGATGCCCCCGTGTGTTGGTTTAAACACAATCAGTGTCCGGTCGGACCCAGGGAGGGGGGAGGGGCGTGTTTGAGGCCCTCGGAGGGACGGAAAGGGTCCTGGGAACGCAGTGGGGTGGGTCCCGGCGATGAGCTGGCTGCGTGGGGCCGCGCCAGCCTCCTGGTTCCGAGGCCGGTCTGACCTGGTGAGTCCGCACTTTCTGGAACCGGGGGTGTGCTGGGAGCCAGCGGGGAGCCCAGCCGAAGGTCAGGATGGCCTCTGTGCTGAGGCCTTTCCTGAACCCCAAGAGCCCACAGGCAGGGAGCTCCTCCCAACATTTTGGGGGCCCAGGAGGAGGGAGGCGGGAGGAGGGAGACGCCGCCCAGGAGCCCCCAGGCAGGTGCACCGGCCCCGCACCAGCTCAGGAGCCACGGCTGCCTTTTGGGGTCCGCGTGCGGTCGCCTGGGCACATTCTGTTTTCGCGCAGAAGGAAGTTCTCCTGGACACACACGGTTCTCGGATGGAGACAACCCGCAGCTATGGGCGCCGGTGGAAGGGCCCGGCCGCCGGGGAGGGTCCGGGCTGCTCGCCAGGTGCTTGACCCGAATATGGCAGAGACTCCAACATGCGCCCTGGGTCCCGTTCTTACGGAAGAACACACTCTGGAATCAATTGCGAGCTTTCGAGAATAAAACGCAAGCTACCCCGTCCATGAAAAGGCCAATGCCGCCAAAACCAGTGTGGCTCAGTGGATAGAGCGTCGGCTTGAAGGGTCCCAGGTTCGATTCCAGTCGAGGGCATGTACCTTGGTTGCGGGCACATCCCCAGTGGGGGGTGTGCAGGAGGCGGCTGATGGATGTCTCTCATCAATGTTTCTAACTCTCTATCCCTCTCCCTTCCTCTCTGTGAAAAATCAATAAAATATATACAGTGGTACCTCGAGATACGAGTGCCCTAACATACGAGATTTTTGAGATACGAGCGATTTTTGCTTTGAAATATGAGCAACATTTGAGATAGGAGTCATCGCGCGGATCGGCCAGCTGCACACGACCCACCAGTTTACCGCGACTCGAGCGTCTCATAGTTTCCCACGCCTCAAGGTTACGGAACGAATTAAACTCGTATCTCAAGGTACCACTGTATATCTATCTATAAAAAAAAAAAAAGGGCGGATGCCCCCCCACCCAGACTGCTGGGGGTGGTGGGTCAGGGCCTGCCTGCCTTCCCAGCCCCGACCTTCATCCTCCCACCCCCTTTGTTTGTGAAGACGGGGGGGGGGGGGGGGGGGGATAGAAAAGTGAGAAAAACCCTCTGAAGATGCAGCGTCCGGCAGTCTGGCCACTCATCGCGGTTAAGCCCGGCACTGTCTGCGCTGGAGGGACGGCCGTGGCCGCGGCCACTCGGGCCCTCTCAGGAGCCGGGCCACCTCCCGAACAGCATGGCTTTGTGTGTTTTTTTCCTTTTCTCTTCCTTTCGGCATTTGCCGCCTGCCTCTCTTCCCCTTCATCTTCCTCCTCACCTTCCCCGTTCCTTCTCGTTCTTTCTGCCGCCGTGGCGGCGGCCAGCACCTTCCTCCCTCCGGCCGGTGTGCTGGCCTCTGAATGAAACCTGACTGCCCACGGCGGCTGGAGAAGCACAAAGGCCTTCCACTGGCTACAGTAACGCCATTGTGCGGCCTGACAATGCACTAATTGGCGGTGACAATTGTGGAGTTGGGGGGGGGGAGGAGGCCGCTCTTTCCCAATCAGCGGGCCACTGGAATAAAAGCGGAGGAGGAGGAGGAGGAGGAGGAGGAGGAAGGGGAGGAGGAGGA